>BMAW01044008.1:518675-630115 GCA_019974015.1 Nephila pilipes
ACACACATACACACACACACACATACACACACATACACACACACATATACACACACACACACACACACACACATATATATGTGTGTGTGTGTGTATATATATATATATATATATATATATATATATATATATATATCGAAGATAAAATAAAATATAAACCAAAATATAAACCAAAACGCAGAGAAATAATAATATTTGTAATTTGAAGCAAAATAAAAAAACCGAATTGTTTTTTTCTGGAAAGACCGAAAAATGGAAATTGATATATTTATATTGTAACTGACATTAGACTGTCAATCTGAGTTGTTCTAGAAATATATGCTTAATTATCCTCATCAACAAAATACATTATTATATATAGTTTTAAAACCAAAAATATGAACTGAAAAATCTAAAATTCAAAAAAATTTATTTAAAAGGAAAACACACAAAATTCTCAAAATAAATCTTTAAAAGCCAAAGGCAAAAATAACAAAACCAAAAGCTTATAAAAAAAAAACTCAAAAAAATCGAAATTTCTTATGTACAACACATTACTTACATTAAAATACCAGGTGATGAAAAAAACTTCAGGAGGTATTCAGAGCCTTGTAGCGTATTTCGTACTGGACGAAATGTAAAAAAAAAACTAGGTCATCATGCACATTAAAGTATGTGATTTAGATATTTAAAGAAAAATAAAATAGTACTAACACATGCCGATAGGGGAAATTCTAGAACTGCGGTAGTAAAATACAGCATGAAATTTGCATATACAGGTACATAGTGACAAGATATCGAGGATAAAAGGAAGGGTTGTAGGAATTCTATTCATTTTTCTTTAAAGACTTTAATAAATGTTTGGAGCCGGATAGCCTGCTTTGGTTCTTGCTCCATTAAACTCAACATTCACTCACAATTCATTTTTCAAGGATTCGCTCGCCAATGACGTTGACGCTACGGGATCGTGCCTTATTAGTCAAGCTGTTTTATGAGCGGGATGAAATTGCCAGTACCGCCCTTAGTGAATACCGGCTGTTAAAACAGTTACGTAGAAGACCGATGACTATAACAAACTTACGAAAAATGGTTGAAAGATTTGAAACTACAGGAACTCTTGGTGTGTACAAGACAGAGGACGGAAAGGTATCAAGCTCCAACAAATTGAAAAAGTTACAACTGATTTTACGGATCAGGCGAAAGCTAGTATGCAGAGTACCAGCAGAGCACGTTCAGTATCACGACAAACAGAAATCCCAATATCTACCACGCAAAAGATATTTCGCAAGATCCTGAAATTTTATCCCTATAAGATAACACCTATTCAATAATTGCTACCAGGGGATAGCAATACGCGATTTGAGTTTGTTTTGAGATTTTGGCTCGATTAGAGGTGGGCGACGAATGGTGTGGCGGATATTATGAAGCCACCAAGTATACTTTTACATATACAGTGATATCCATACACACAACTGCCGCGTTTGGGCTGATACAAAACCACACGTCGGTCTACAGATCCCTTTACATTCATCAAAAGTCACAGTTTTGGTAGGATTCATAGCTCTTTTTGTCATCTGCCTTATATTTATAAAGAAGCTGGTTCAATTGAACTAGTGACATGTTCTATCAATTTCTATAGGTATGCCGATATGTTCGAGAACTCTGTGATACCTCAACTGCAGCAAAGAAATTGCTTCGATTCTACCATTTTCTTACAGGATGGTGTGGCACCGCACATCAGACGTCAACATTTCACCGATGTTAGAGTTTTTAGCGGTGTATTTTCCTTGACATGGCTTCCGAGGTTCCCTGATCTGAATCTTTGCGATTTCTGGTTGTGAGGATACTTGAAAAGCGTTGTGTATCAAGAACACGTTCCTAACATTTCTACCTCAAAAGATCAATTAAAGTTTCATGTCAGACAAATAAACACCGATATGCTGCGAGCCACTGTCGAAAACGTCGAGTACCACTTGCAATTATTGGAACAACAAGATGATGGTCACCTAGAGCAATATTTATAAATTGCTGTAATAAGTTTTTTATTGGTGTTTGGTGTGTTGTTATTTACTGTTTCCATTGATAATTACGTATCCAATTTTTACACATTGTGCGCTTGCAGAGCTAGATTTCCTCCTATCTGCGTTTTTGGTACTACTTTTTTTTTATAAAAATCAAAACCACCTTTTCTAAGGTGCATGGTGTTCAAATTTTGTTGCATTTCTTCCAGTACATAACACACTACAGGGCTCCGAACACCACATGTTATTTCTTAATCACTCGGAATATAGAATGCAAAGAAACGAATACAAATTTAGAAATTTAAATAAAAGAAACATTTTAAATTTAGAAAAAGGACTTACTTATAAAGAATTTAAGAATGCGTCATTTCAAGTATTACAAAGATTTCAAAAAGCATTAAAAATGAGTCAGTATTACCTTGTGTATATATATACCCCAAAACACAAAAACACAATACGAATTTTCCATCTGAAGAGGAACAATTTTTAAACGTGACAAAAATGTCAACACGAAACTAAAATAAACCACTCAAACTCCCGCACAAATTACAAGAAATGTAGAAAGTAAAATTAGAAGTAAAACTCGCACTAAAGAAATCAGAAATTTTCTTAAGGAAATCCTAAAAGACGATAATAATTAAAAACGAAATTTAAAAGTGCTAGAAAGTTAATATAAAGAAAATACTTCTAGCAGACTTATTCATAATTAATATAATTTTTTTTTTAAAAAAAAAATAGCATTTCAATAAAAATTCGATTTAAAAAAATAAAAGTAAGTAAACAAAAAATAATATAAAATAAATAAAAATAAAGAATTAAGAATTAAAAAAAATAATAAAAACGTATATATATTAAACAATATATATTAAAAAATAAAAATAAAATAATAATTTTAATTTTTTAAAAAAAAGTTAATTTAATTTTAAACAAAAGAAAAGAAAGTTTTTGTTTTTAGAAAATTATAATAAAAGATTTTTAATAAGAATTATAACAATAAAAATACACAAAATAATATAATTTGACAGTTAACCAGTTTTATGGGTTTTATAATTTAAATTCATTACTATATAATTAATTTAATAGTTAGGTTTTGCACAAGTTAAATTATGAATATTTAAAGACATTTCTAAGTAATAAAATATATATATATAAGATGTTACTATAAATATTTAAGCTTAAATTGTTGTAAAAGAAAATAACTCTATAATATGGAAACAATATTTGTCTCTCTTGTCACATATATCACGAATAATCATACTATTATCACTTTTTAAATTAACATCTAAAAAATTATAACTCAAAATAGTTTTCACCAGTTTTAATCACATTTAAGTAAGGAGGATAAGAAGATAAATCTGGCCTAATTTCTGAGTTGATTATAATTTCAAAAATTCTAGAATTATCGATATATGAAAATAACCTAAATTCATTATTATCTAAAAGAGTATATTCATAAAAATAAGAATATATTTTAGTGAGATTATTACTAACATGACCATTTTAAGAAATGCTTTTACTTTGCTTTTAGTTTTTTCCATTAAAACCAATATAATTTTCTATTAATGCTAGATTATTAAAAAAATTAATTTCTCATAAGAAATACAACTATTAATTATTAATTCTTTAAAAATAACTAAAATAACCTAAATTAAATTATCAATATCTATTTAGTTAAGCAAATTTTCAAATTCAAAACTAAATATTTTGTAAACTTTCTTATCTCTTCCGTGATGAATAATTTGATAAATATATTTAGATAACAGTCTTATCCAAACTATCTATAGTATTTTGTAAAATATTTTGAAACATTTTACCTGGTTGAGTTTTGCAAGTATTAAAACCTTCAGCTATAGTTCTAAATTTAATAGGAACTTAATGAAATTTAGGAGTTAAAAGTATATGAAAAAATTTAGCTGTATTCATATTCACAAGGAAACCTATTTTTTTGAATAAAGCTTTAACTCTTTTACTCTATTAGTTATATGTGTATCACTATTATATGTATATGTATATAAACAATCGACTCCCAAACAATCGATTACTTATGTTTATAATCACTCATTATCAATTAAACAAGTATCAATGAATTTCTTTTTAGATTTGTATCAAATCAGATAATTTGTTTGATGAATTTATGCAAATACAATATGCTTCAAGCATGTTAAGACTAATCTGTCGATAATTAAAAAACAATTGAATTAATTGTCTTCTAATTACCAGAAGTTTTCTTTCAATCGTAAAATTTCCTTCCTTAAGAAAACATAATTTTTTTTTCATCTGAAAATATCTTTCTTTATGAATTAAAAAAAGAAAAAAAAACCTGGTTGCATACTTATAGAAACGAAACGATTCTTACATATTAACATAAACTTTTTATCATTATAATACGTCAGAAACTGAGCTTAGAAAGAAAGAAATTTGGAAAAAATGTGATTGGTTGAGCTTCGAGATCAGTAGCATCAATATAAATGTAATTTACACAAGTTCGTCGAAGAAATCTAATGCCATGTATATTCCTTTTTCAGAGCATATAAGGAAACAATACGACTTAATGCTTTATAATAATTTTTTGCTTTCACTGAAATTCTGTTAATTTCTGGCATTTTATTAATTTGTGATAGAAAGGGAGAGAAAAAGAGTGAAATTTCAGATATATAAAGCAATTAAATCTCACATTATATTTTAAGCAAACAATAAAAATATATTAATGTTTATCTAATAAACTTCAACACGTTATTAAAAAGCAATTTTTGGTTTATTTTTAAGGATAATTCCTGAGCCTCCTTTTTAATCTCGAAACTTCATTTCTTAAAAAAAAAAAAATCTTTTTCTTTATCGAAGTACGTAATCTTCCTAACAGAATTGCTAAACAGAACCAAAAAAGAAATAAATGATCTAGCAGGATATGCAAAGAAACGAAATGGTCTCTACACACTTACATTAACACCTTATCTGCTTTAATATGTCGAAAAATGGGTTTTGGAAGAGAAAATACATATCAAAAACGCGACTGAAGGGTTCCGTGTTCTTCAGATTGGGTTGCCGAATTCATTCAGAAGTGGTATATTTCCTCGATTTTTAGTACATATAATGCTAGTGAGAGGGAAAAGAAAATAGAAATCAGATTCAGTTAGCATGCGAGCGATAGTCGCCTTCTTATATACATAGCAAAAAGAGAAGGGAAATATAACATTAGCCCACTTTTCGCCCGGGATCCAATATTTTCCTTTCGATTGGCTCCAGAAAATAGGACGTTTTCGCCAGCTGACGCCATTTTCCTATCGGGAGACACAGCATTAAAAATGTGCCCTCGGATATTCGTCTAAGCAAATGCTGACAGATGTTTTCAATAGCAAATTGAACGAGATTTTCTTTTCCATGTAAGAAAAAAAAATTCCTTCTCTCTCTCTCTCTCTTCAAATACATAGAAATATGGGTGACTACTTCGAAGAGGGAATTTCTTCTTTTTACTTAAAAGAAGTAAAATAAAATAAATAAATGAATAAAAAAGAAAAAGGAAAGAAAGAGAGAGAAAAAATAAGAGGAGGTTCTTGGATGTTTCGTGTATTCATAGCTTCTTTCGTTTGAAAGAACCTTTGGTATTTTTTGTTGTGGTCGTTCTTGCCCCCTGGTCACGCCATGGTTGCGGGCGAATGATGTTGCACAAGGCCTACAAAAGCATTTTGCAACACGAAAACTTTATTACGTAGTCTATCGAAGAGGTAGCGGCTACTGTTACACATACTGGGAAACCTTATTTGAATCGGTTCCCTTTTTTATGCTATGTTAGGATGCGTTTTGTATGGAGTCTCTCTTTACGAATTTAGCCGTAGGAAGATTATTTGATGTTTCGGTGGAGTTTCTTTTGAATTGAAAAAAAAAAAGTTTCTACGATATGTGTGGGCTGAAATCTCTGAGAAGTATCATCATATTTTGGTCAACATATGATCGTGGATTGAATATATAATGCTTGAAGTGAATAAAGATGGGTGGTTTCTTCTCTCCTCTAAAGCAATTTTGGGAAATAGTACTGGTTTTGAGAGAAAAGTAACCTATTGTTGTAGAAAAGCCGACAACATTCTTGTTTTGCTGAGTATTAAAGTAACAATTTTGAACCATATTCCGAGAACAGTTCTTTATTTTGTATCACTTTTATTTATAGCTACATTCCGAAATGTATATTTGTTACTAGAACTACAAAGTCTTCCATAGAATCATACAAAATGTTCTAAAAAGCAAGACGAGACAAAATATTTTGAGTTATATATTAAAAATGCATGCTTTACAGAATCTAAAGTAATTATGTAGCGTCGGCTCTCTTAAACAATTAGGACAGAAGTTAAAACGTCTTAACAATCAACTCGAGAGTGGATACCGTTTGGTCAAGTTAATTAGAACTCTGCAAACAGCAATTGATCTAGTTCTTTGCGGATTTAATGAACGAGGGTTCGAAATGCCAATGACATTCAAGGTCAATTGTCCTCCCCCCAACACGGATAGATATATATCCACTGATGTGGCGGAATAGAAAATACACCCGCCGAAATATAAAGATCAAGTAATAGAAATACATTTAAAACTAGTACCAAGAAATTGCTTCCAGAAAGAAAATACCTGGTTGTGAAAAGTCAATTTTTTTTAAAACAAGCAAACTACATTAGTATACAACGAAGTTAAAATTTATATTTTTTCGTACATTAGAAAATATAAATTAGTTTAACAATATTGAAAACATAATCTAAATCTTTTTAAATTTCCACTTGTCTTTTTTATAATATGAATTTTTGATATAATACCAGATTCGATGTTCTAGTACATTCCCTTGAATTTGTTTGGTTAGTTTTAAACGTCACACTACAGGCTACTGACGACACACGAGGGCTACTGGCGACGGACCTCGTAGTTTTGAATATCAGTCAAGTGACGAGGACGACATCTGAGCTGGTCCCCTCACCTCCGAAATTCCACACTTCACCAATGGGAGGACTTTGGCCCTGGATAGACTTCACGTGCATCAGCCTCGGCTACACAGTGGATCTCTAATGACATCAACTAATATGTGACTCGACGAAAACCGCCGCCCGCGAGTTCGCGAACACGACCACTAGGTTACCACGACCACTCCCTTGAATTCGACCACTGACTGGAACATTATTAAGCTAAAACGAAATGTTCTAAAAATATAACTCTAAAATACTATTAGAATCATTTGCTGTAAAGTATTTAAAACAACAAACAAAAGAAAACTAGATAAGGAAAACACGTTAGTTAAAATAAATAATAACGATAAATATTATCTAAAACCCTTTAAAGACGCGTGTACCGCTGAAATTAGAAGCATGTTTCTGGAACAATGCGTTTAACTGTTTAAATTATAAGTATTTATTTATTACTTAAGCGATAAGAAATAAATCCCAATGAAAAATGTTGCTTTTGTTAAATAATTTATAAGGATGTAATGCATCATGCTCTATATGACATTGACTGAAGATGCTATAATGGCTTACAGTTATTTTTTATGTGTTACCAAAAACAAAACTAGATATTTTAATAAAAATGAAATAATATATTGTCACTTAACTATACAACGGAGAAATTATGGGAATATAAGAAATATATATGAAATGTCATTAATAATATAAAGACCATAGATGTGTTCATAGGGGATAGTTCGTGAATTTGTTCAAAATACATTATTTGTAACGATTAGTTATCATGTACGTTCAAGTTTTGAGCCTCAGTAACAGATACTAGCGTAGGTTCCGTCGGCTCTCAGTTTCCAACCCTGATGCCTTTTTAAAGACCCATCATGTTGCAGGGCTGCTAAACGTTATATCTGTCGAGGCTCAAAGTACTCTTATTGGCGTGGTAAGGAAGTTTGGAGGGTGAAGTGCCATCTCACTTGATAACGTCATCATTTTTATGACCAAGGCTCAGTATTATAAAATCTGTCGCCAGTAGTAGTGGCGTTGCTTTTAAGCGTGATGTTAATAAACAAAGTATCTATGCGTTTATTGATGTTATAGACGAGATGGAGGGAAAGTTGCACTATTTTTTGAAGAAGATATTAAAATCCGTTTTTCAGTAAATATTACGCTTGAAGCGCAAAATATTCTTATTTTACTTTTTATAATAAACCAAACAAAGCAAAACTTAATTTTTTGCTATTATATGTTACAGATTTGATAAAAAGTTCACACGATTGATATTCCTGCACGATTGATATCTTAAACTCATGAACTATGTTATATTTGCTCACAGTTATAATTTACTTATAGTTAATATATTAAAATCAAAATTATAAGAATAAGATATTCATTTTTTCATGTCTTATTCTTCTCAGCTTATGAAAATATTTTCGAATAATATACAGACTGTCAGCTCTAAATTCCAAAATGTTACGAAATTTTTTATTTATGTCTACTCAAGAATAAAACTTTGATCCTTCTATATTCCTCTTTTCGTATCTACTCATTTTAATTCAAAGATAAATTTTATATGATATCTTAAAACCCTTAGTATTATATCTATTATGATTACATTCTTATTATTGTAATTTTATCATTAACTCTATACAGTGTCGGGGGAGGCATTGAAGCAATTGCCCCCTCTATTATTATTTCAACCACAGAAAAATAACATACCTGAACAGGAAATTCCAGGTAATTTAAAAGTATATATTTTGACGTTTTACCTCAAAATTATTTGTTGTATCGAAGCACAGGGTCGAGTCGTATATAGTACTATAAGTTTTTAGTTCTTAATTAGAATTTGATTCAAGAGTTTAATGCTTAATTTATTTTCATATTAAGGAATAAGTAAGCATGAACAGTATATGAAATAAACAAACAAAATTAAGTCTTATGAACCATTAATTAAGATGGCAATTGTGCCTCGTTCTGACGATCTTTTTGACTCCACTGCCGATTTTGTGTCCCTACCTGTCTATTTTTTTCTGCAACCTCTACTGTCTCTAGAGCTACTTGTATCTAAACATTTCAGATTTTAATTAAAAGAAAATAATATTTAGATACTATAGTAAAATAGAGTGATTTTTAACTTTTTTACTAGTAATTCTAGTTTCCCCCTTTTTATTATTGTGGAACATAAAATGCATCATTTTATGTTATACAAGAGTTTTTAGCCAAGTAATAAGTTCGATGTTTGAAATTTACTGGATATGATTCAAAACTATAGAATTATCGAAGAAATATGCGGGTGAGGCTTAATAAATCTAGAAATAAATGGTGAAATTACATTAAATAAAAATGTTATTCTTAAATTTTCTCAAATATCAGTTAGCTGTACGTATTAATTGCATATATATCAAAATATATTTAAAGGATAATTTGGATGTACAAAATTTCACAATAAATACTAATAAGTTACTAATCAAGAATTGTAAAAGTTGCAGTTTAGTGTATTCGTTAAACGTTGAAGCATAAAGGCTTCAGTTATTTAATCAAAACTTATTTACTAAACTAATTATAAAAAGTAAATTCTTCTACACGAACAAATTATTTTTAAAGAACATATAACATATGACTCCTTTTCTCTAGAAGCTGGCAATCAAAAGACTATATTTTGTTTCGATTTAAATGGCATTTGAATTTTAGCAAGAATCAGATGTGCTTGTATCAAACAATTCCATTATCACGATAATGATATTGTGTCGGAAAAAGGAGAACAGTAACAATAATAATTAGAATACTAAGAACGAATCTTTTAAAAAACGGTCGAATCATTTCGAGAAAATTTTGTTCCATTTCATGCATATTCTAATGAATAAATGTAGCTCATATAAACTTTTTTTGAAGTAAATTGATGGTAAATATCGCTGGATATTTCATAAATATTTAAATGCATTTCAATTAGTTTAAAACATTGTTAATGTATATTACATATGTAAAATATACAGTGCAGATTAAAAGTAAAGTCTTGCTTTTCGGCAATGTATTCCATTTACTTTAGCATACTGAAAGTAAAAGCAATACTATTACTGTAGTTAATGACATCTGTAGAAGTTGCTATTTTGTTAGTTCTTCCTGAGTTTCTGTTGATTACCGACGTTGTGTAACACAACTGAGAATAAATTCCGAGTTGTTTTCTACATTGCTCGAGTCCCTAGACATCCAGTTAATTATATGTGAACTAGATTCTATCTTAGGTCAAGAAGGAAAAACAAAAAGATAAAAAGCCTATTCCTAATTTTGTAGAGCTATTCTTTTTTCAGAAACACAAAAACTAATTAGCATTTCTTTGACTCGAAAAAGCTAATGGTGGAATTTTATTTCTGTCAACATTTATATTTAATACGAGTATAGATATATGAGTAAATAAGTATATCTATCTATCAAGGATTATACATCAAAAGAATTCTATTGCATATATTAAAGTAGTTTTGGATGGAAAAAATAACTGTATATAGAAATTAGGAATAAATGGAAAGCAATTATTCTCAGCAGAAATGCCTTTTATAAAGGTCTCTTAAGACATTAACTTTTTTGCATTTGGCGTTGTTCCAAAAAACTTATAATTTCCTTATCTTAAAACATTAGATAGATTAGGAGAGTTATCTACAAAAATACCAAAGATAAAAAAAAAAAGAGTTTTCTATAAAAACTAATAAAACCTCTAGACGACCAAATATCATTAATAAAGAAATATGATGAAAAAAAAATGAAAATGTTTTTATAAACATTCCAGTTTATCATTTTATTTAGACTTATACAAGATCTTGAAAATTTTCCTATTTCATAGAAGAAAGATTTCACCTCAAAAACTTTCAATGAAGTTTCTGAATAAAAAAAGCAATTTCCTATGACAAATGCATTTTAGATCAATAATACAATTTGATTTAATCTATTTGAAAGAACAAAAAATACGGGGGAATAAATAAATAAATATTGTTTGTAATTTGTTCGCTTTTCAACCATCAAAACTGAGAGGGGGGGTTGTAAATTAATTGGAGTAATTGATACAGATTTTTTTAAATAAAAATATTTTAGAATGCAGAAATTGTTTATTTTTTTAGAATGAATGTTTTAAAAACATATATTCTAAGCCTTTTCTTTAAGTGTATGATACTATAAATGATGTATCTTTAATTTTAATTTTAATGAAATTAAGTTCAAATAATTAGAAAAAAACCATGACATTTATACATCAAATTAAATATTATTCAGTAAATTGAAGGACAATTAAGTAATAAATATGCAGTAAATATTTTAATTTCAACTTTTGCTAATTGTAAAAAAAAATTAAATTTCAAGGAAACTATTTTATTAAAAAATTTATTTTAAATATCTGCTATACATATGAAAAAAGGAAAATTGAAATTTCACATGGAAACTCAATAATTATGAATTATGTTCATATTTTACGTTGGAAGTATGAAATTTTGCATTTTCGTTATTCAAATCAAATATTCCACATTAAGATATCCATTTTGCTATAATTCAGATGCATATGTTTTAATAAAAACTTATATCTAAAGACAACATTAAAAATATTATCATTCGAAATATAAATTACCTTACTGAAGGCATTGTGTTGCAAACTATCACTGTGAATGTGACTCAGCAGTGATGAATAAGTGAACCTGTCAAGTGTAAACATACACATGTAAAGAAGTAAATTAAATATATCAAGAATAATATCTGTAATAATTATATCAAGAGTAGCTCTCACCTTTACTTCAGTTTCTGACGCCTGTTCATATTTTTTTTCTTTCAGCATTTGTGCTTGATTAAATTAATTTATTCTAAATGTTTTGTTAATAAATTGTTACTTCTGTTGTGAAGAAAGCTGATTATCTTACGTCGTCTGATATAGTTACCTTTGTAACATGTTACATTAGTGACCCGCTTTGGATATAAAATAGCTATAAATATTGGGTGGCTTTTGAATAATCAGCCGATGTAACTGGGGGATGGTTTGAATCCGAAGATTTTTATGATTCAATATGACATTTATGCAAAATTTGTAGAATTGCTGATACTTTTCGATATTAATCAAGAAAGAAAATCTACGTTTCGATGTTACTGATCACTATTTTACAGTTTGTCAAATAAGTTCAATATTGTCTTTCCTTTTAGATTTGGCCAGTGCTTATAATTTTGTTTAAATATGATGACGATTAACGAAATTAAACAAGATGTAGGGTTGCACACAGGATTTCCATAATAAAGTTGCTAGAGTAACACAAGTAAGATTCCGCCGATTTGGAAGAATAAGGCTGGATTTTGGCTTGTTTCAATTGAATCATAGTTTACTGTTACAATAATTTCTATAGAAGTAACAAACTTTCATAAGATTGTGTCTTCATTAGATCACGAAATGCTGGTTTTATTAGAGGACATAGTCAGAACCAAATTAAACAGAACTAGAAACATATACAACTGTTACACAACTATCAAAGAAATAATTATAGCCCAATACGAAAACTCTATATCGGCTAAGTTATGAACTTTGCTTTCCGATTTGTTACTTGGTGATAAGAAACCTTCCCACTTACCGAATGAATTGCAGCAATTGTGTGCAGGAATGATTCAAGATTCCATGATATGGTTACGAAAATTACCCATTTCAGTGCAGCTTATATTATTTGTTAAGATAAGCTTGATGTGATAGTAAACCCTGTGGATAAGATTGTAGAGGTTTTGCCCAAATTTTCAGAAACTGAAAATCAAAATGTTTGTGTCCTACAACCATTCAGTACAATAACTTGTGCTGTACTAACACAATACAGATTTGTGCCGTTCCGTTTAAGCGACTTAAAAAACATTTTTAAAAAATTAAACATTTTGGGACTTATACTCAATACCAAGAAGTTTATTTTTGGTGTCAAAACAGTTAATAATTTTAGATTGTACTGCAAATGCTAATGGAATTATTCCTCTAGCAGGTAAAATATAGGTTTTGGTAAATTATCCACACCCGAAACAGTTGTAGTTTAAAGCAATTTTTAGCTATGCGTAATTTCTATCATCGTTTTTTGCTTAAAGCGGCTGAAGTACAAAGCTCTTTATATGATTTAATTAAATTATATGAAAAGAAAAATAAAGGATTATGTGGATAGAAGCTTTTATATATATATATATATATATATGCGTGCGTGCATGCGTGTGTGTAAGGATTTAAATTTAATTTCCTAATTTTTACTTTACTTTAACTATCACAGTAAAGAGTTCATTTTTGTTTCCTGATACGCTTTCAATTTAGCTTTTAATTTATGTAATCACGTGCTCCTGAATTCTGCTCATTCAGTTGTTCCCACGGATGTAAACCCGCCGGGATAATCATTACTAGTCTTTCTGTCTGAAGCAAAAATACCAATAAATCCCTCCAACCAATACTATGTGATCTGAATAATAAATTGCAATCAAGGAAAATTCTCTTCTCTTCATTTTTGCTACAATGGTGACACTGCACATCTGGCTTCCTTAAATTTACATTACGTAAGGCAGGAATCGAGTAGACGTAGAGTGCGCCACAACCACCACTATCATTCTGTAATGGCGTCTCTCTTCTGTTAAATTAATAAACTTATAATTTCAAGATTATGCACAACGAATGGAATTTTTTTTTAACTAGACAATTGTTCAAATTTAAATAAAAATTTTAGCAAAAACCAAAGTTTATGTTAAAAATTATTATATATGAATAACTAACTATAAGAAGTAAGCAAAATCTAATCGAAAATAAGAACAAAAAATATAAAATAACATATACAACCATTTCTACTTTTACACAATTTTGATTTAATACGAATTTAAAAAAATTATTCTCTTTTTACACGATTTATTTTGATTTAATAAGATCGACCCAAATTTTATGAACATTTTGAATACATTTTACTTTTATAACTGGATATTGGAGATGAGGAATGTAATGCGATTTCTATAAGTGGGAATTTTATAATCTCAGTATGGAATTCTGTCTGCTTTATCCGTAATTTAAGTTTGCGTTCAGAGTGAAAACACTTGCAACACACTGTTTTGATTTGAATGAAAAGTTTCAGACCTATCAAAACATATTTCAGAAAAAAAAATATTTAAATAAATAGTTTCCTCTCAACACGAAGAATGATGAAAACGATCTAGACAACGATTCAAACATTTTTTTAAATCTTAACTACGTTTTGGTCACATGCCCAACGGGGGGTGACATACATATTTATTAATTTTGCGTAAAAATCAATAAATAATAAGTTATAGTTTTGAAACATTTGTTTTATAGATTATAACTTAAATAACTTTTGGAAGGTTTACATAATGTGGCATAATTCTCATACAACAAAAGCTAAAAGGTAAGCGATCTCTTTCGAAATTAGAATTCAAATTTTAGATCGCATTGCAACCAAACCAGGTGCAACATCTCTAGGAAAGCATTTTAATCTACTTGAGGTTACTGTAAGAAATATCAATAAAACCGAAGCTGCTATTAGAATGTCGATATGTTCTGAAACAAAGTTAATGCTAAATCATTTTCATTCACAACAGAAATGTAAAACTTTTAACAAGAAAACTCATGATTTATTGTATTATTATTATTTTTTTTTTTTTGACTTCTTAAGAATGGAACCAATCTTCTATTTTTTTATAGATGTAATATAATATTTACACGAATTTTCTGATACGCGTTCTCTTCAAAAACGTATCTAACGAATAAAAACATAATTAGGTGAATCTATATACATACATACACACACACACACACATATATATATATATATATATATATATATATATATATACATATACATAAATACATACATATATGCATATATGTATGCCCGTATACATATATATACATTCCTACATACCACACACACACACAGATATATATATATATCCAGGGTATAATAAACGAATAAATAAATATTTTAATTTTGATGTGTTTTAATTATTTTAAACGTTTATTAAGGAAGTCAACAGAGTAATTTACTTCCATAAATCTAGTAATAAACTTCTTGTAATTAATATTTTAATTTAATTATTAATAACTTTAATGAATTAATGAATTAATATTAATGAATAAATTTTTTTTAAATTAATAAATTAATATTTTGCCAATCATCATTTTTAATAATATAATCACAATTCATAATAAAACTTCTAAGAATAAAAAACATGTGTGAGCAACTACTTCAGAAACGTACTTTATTAATATGAAACTTAAAACTGTCTATCTTGTCATAAATATTGCAAATAATTTCACTATCCATTATTTTCAATTATAAATAAAAATATTCTACTTCTTATTCTCTATAATCAATTTGAATTTGATTTATATATGTAGTCTAAAAGATAGGTTAGATTTATCTTCAAAAGGCGTACTGTAACTCAAGACAAATAGATCATCAATATATTTATGTATAATTTATTTTTTTCTTTAAATATATTCATGTTCATAATATCGTAATTAGATAACCACCAAACTATTACAAGACTACTTAGCATTAATAATTATATATATATATATATATATTGGTTAGCCGAAGTAAAAATTAATGAACCAATCTCAAAATGCAAAGTTAAAGGAAATAAAAAATGCTATTGATGTGAAACAATACTATGTTTAGAAAAAAATAGATTAAGCAGTGAACAAAGGAAGTGGAAAAGCCGGAAAATAAATTAAAGACTTTAAATTTCAGTAAATATAAATTTAAACACAAAAATGCACAATAACAGATATGTACAAAATCCAATAATAAATTGTTCTACATGTATATTTATAAAATTTAACTTTGTTTAATATGTCATAATAAAACTGTAATCTAAGAATATCCATTTGCTAAATGAGCTTAACTGACATAAAGATCACCAGAACCTACAAAGCAAAAGTCCTGAAAAAATAAATATAAGTTTGTAAAGTCAAAAATAAAGATAAAACAGTTAAAAAGGCTATCATACTGGTATATAGGCTGGAACTGAAAATTCGCGTTTATACTGGTATTAAGTATCCAACCCATCACTATCAGCATAGTCATTTTATAACAAAATGGTAAGAAATCAAAATTCTAGGAAATGTCTTCTTTCAAAAGCGTATCTAAGCCAAAGAAATAAAGAAAATAATAAATAAGAGAATGAAATTTCATTTCAGCCAAATTAAATTAACTATTTCAAAATAAACTCTGCTAATTTATACAAGGTTTTTAAAGTACTGAAACTTATCGACTGAAACTTTTACCTACATCAAACGTAAGTGATCTACTTAACCTATAGATCCAATATGTTAAAAGCACGGGAGTATAGTACATTTAACGTTGCAACAACTTTCAGATTGTTTGGCTAAGTTTTTTGAGTTATGGTAAAATATTCCCCTCAATTAAAGATATTTTTAAAAGAAAAATGATTAAGAAAACAGATACAAAAAACATACATTGATATAAAAAATTATATATACTTATGTAAAAGGTTATATATAAAGTTATTTAGAAATTCATCTGTCAAGGGATGGATACATCTTTTGATAAAAATTGTATTTTCTGACATTTATATTTTAATCACACAACATAGTATTACTTAAAATATTCAACTCCTTTGCATCACCAAGTTTTTATCTAGTATATGTTGATAAAGCTAAAAACCGAAAAGAACACCAACAAATCTATACTTTACTCAAATTGCGGAAGTCTTATCGTTTTTAATACAAGAATTATATGATTGATTAGAAGACTGTAAAAGCTCTTTTAATAGAGAATTCCTTTACTTAAAATACACATACACGCACAGAATCCATAATTCACTACATTTACTACAAGACGTGGTGGGAAAATCGGGCAATATTTACGCTAATACATATGGTCACTTCACAAATAATGTCTAAAACAAGTACCTGTTCCAGCCATTGCGCTTTCCAATGACTATCTTCTCACCTCCATCAATTTTGCAAGATGGCTGAATCGAATCTCTTCCTCTGACGTCTCCAGAGATTTCAAACTTATGTCGGAAGCTTAATTTCCTAATCCGCTGGATAATTCATGTCCAACTAACACGCATTCGAAAGGCGATAGCAAATTCTTACTTCCCAAGGGAATTGCCTCCCTTCCATTTTCTATTTCTCAGTAAGTTCTATGTTCCAAAGCCGTTCTCTTCGTCGGGAAAGTCTTTCCCGCCAAATATCTCTGGAGAATTAGAATCCTCTTTTCAGTGGGAAATACCCATTTCGTCAAAATGACGGTAGATTAAAGCATTTTTTTTTTCTTTTGTTGTCTTTTATTATTTGCTACTTTTTTTCTGTATATCTATATCAAATCGTGGTAAAGTTTTCTGTTCTGGGAACGAATGAGCTAGGAAATATAGAAAGCTTTTTTTTTCATTTTTGGTGCACAAGTTTTATGTTTGCATAGAGGTGATATGCTTTTCAGTTCTTGAGAGTATGGATTTATATTTTTTTTATCTATTTCAGCTTTTCAAAATTTCAAAGAATGTGTATTTTTATAATTGTATATATTTTTAGGAATGTTTCAGGAATAAAAATGTTCTTTACACATATCTGATAAAATCCATACATAGACCTATAAATGTTGTTTTTGGAATTTTTTTTTCATATTAAAAAGGCATATATAAATGAAATTCTTCTGTTGTATTTTATGATTGAATATTGAGGCATTGGATGAATATAATGCTAATAAATGTGTAAGATTTCAGAATCCAAAATAACAAAATATAGTAACACTGTTGATTTGGGCTTATAATATTATTTTTAGTAAATTTACATCTCTATTTCGAGAAACTTTTCATTTCAAAAAATTAACAATTTTAATATTTTTTCTTATGAATGGATTTTGAATACTTCGTTTTTCTTTCTTTATTGAAATTTATTCGATGCATTTGTATTGATAAGCACGTATATATTTCAAATGAATGAAACTTAAACATAATTACACTAGCATTGCTATCTAATTAGTATTGAACAATAGTTTTAACAATGTTATATTTGTGGTTGTTACTGGTTTTCTTAATATAATTTGACACGGAATTTATCTTCAATGAAAACGTCTGTTCTTGTTACCGACGCAAATAGACAATTCATATGTAAGATATTTGGCTTTAAAAGTTTAAACAACTTCAAGATTCTAATTTAATATTCGCCAAAGAATAAAGGAGTAAAATAAATCAGCACTGTCATCTTACCTGTGTTAAAAAAATCTTATGTTAATTATTTTAGCATTTATGCATTTTATGTTAATTATTTCAGCAAATAGTGTTTGTGGGGGAAAATAAAATAGCATGCTCAATCAGAAAGTAGTGCACTTTATTTCATATTATCTATTCCAGTCTTTTTAAAAGGATGCATATTTACTCTCGGAATTCTTTTTGAACTTCACGGATGTTTGAATGCCAAGTACATTAAGGAAGCATTAAAAAGTTAAAGATGCAGAAAAAAATAGAAAAGTAAAAGAAAATGGAAGAAAACAGAATCTCTCTAAGGAAACGGAAAGGCAATTAGTTAAATTAGCTCTTGAAGTTATTCAAATAAAATGTAAATGGGTTTACAATAAGCAGACTGTAGAAATGCCACGTGGAACAAGTACAACCATTAACAAAAGACTTTAATCGATGTAAAGGTATAGATTTTAATGAATCGTATGGCCCAACGTCGAGCTTCGAAAGAATATTATTGATCAGATTCAGCAGAATTCAGGAAGATTAAATTACAGATCAATAAAACAGAATCGTAAGTGTCCTTGTCTGTGAGGATATTTAAATGAAGTAATTGACACGCTGAAGAATGTACTGAATTAATCATTCTATAGATGAACAATTGTTTGCTGATGAACGAAATGAATATTTAACTTAAAATAGAAAATATTGATTCGAATATTTCGATGGCTGATTCCAAAATCCTAGATGGATGAAATGCGTTCATATAAAGTATCTCATACTCAAAAAATCCTAATCTTTTTTATTTAATTAATGAACAGAATGCATATCCATTGCCGGTATACTTAATAAATATTGAGTCAATATAAGTTTAAGAGATTTCATTAATGAGGCATTGGATGTAGATATTAATATATGAAGTTCGTTCAATAATTTCTTAGAAAAAGATAAAAAACAAGTTATTTTCCATGGATTTTTCTTATTATTATTCAACATAATCTCCGTTTAGTTCCATTCACCTTTTCAAGCGTTTCTCCAACTTTTTTAAGCCATCTAAAATTTAAGATTTTGGAAGAGCCTTAAAAGAGGCTTCTACTTAGGCGATGACCTCTTGGTTCGTTGTGAACCGCGTCCGCTGAGCCCTTTTTTAAGTTTGGAAATAAGAAAAAAGTCATTGGGGACCAAATCCGATAAATCTGGTGGATTTTGTAATGATATGATTTGAATTTTAATTCCATGTTTCTATCTATCGAAACTGCACAGGTGTGCACCCGTGCAGAATCTTGACAGAAAAGGATCTTTTTCTTTTTGAAATGAGAAAGTTTTTTCTTGATTTCTTCTTTTAATATGTGCCATAATGACGCATAATACGCTGTAGTTATTGTCTTTCCACACTTTCCATGTAATAGGTATAGATTATTTTACGTGCATCCCAAAAACCCCATGGATGATTAGTCCACATCACCTTGTGGGCCGATTTCACCGTTTTTGGTTTCTTCGGAGTCCACTCGCTTTCAAAAACACTTACTTCGATTGCTCCTTTGTCTCTGGAGTGTTGTAGTATATCCACGTTTTGTCCACAGTTATGTATCGTCTCAAAAGCTCGTCATTATTGCAACGAAAAAGGTCCAAAATAGTATCAGAATCGACCACACGATTTTTATTTTCCATTGAGAGCACCTACCTTGCAGAGAATTTTTCACACCCAAATCATTTGTAGAAAATTAAAAACATTGTACCTTGCGGTATGCTAATAGTCTCAACTATTTCGCACAGTTTGATTCGCCGAACACTAAAAACCATATCGTGGATTTTGTCAATCATTCCTGTAGAAATCACTTCCACTGGACGTCCCGAATGAATTTCATCTATTGTACATGTATTCGTAAATAAAATAGTTCGTTATAAGCAAAATATAATTTTAGATATTAAATGTAATTTTTAATTTTTGAATGAATATAATTTTTAGTTTTTGAATAAATATTTTTTAATTTTTAGCTGTTGATTTTAAATATAATTTTTTTAAAAATAAATATAATTTTCAACTAAATAGAAATTTAAGAAAAATTAGATATATTATTTTAAGTTTATAGGTAAAAGGTTTTAATTGGTAACCAAACAAAGTCTTTCTGCTTATTTTATAAAATAAAAGAGAGAGAAGTTTTTTGATTAGCTACTAATGTATTAAATACATCCACTCGAATTTTTCTGAAAGAGTTATAATACATCAAAATCACACAGATTTAAAATTAACATTAGTATTTTCATTTATTTCCTATATATGTTACAATTTTATAAGAAAAATTAAAAAATATTTATTTCATTTCTATTTAGAATGCATCAATATTTAAGCGTAAATTCTATCTACCAAATACCTATGATTCAAATTAGAATTTTAACATGGATTATTTTAAGCCATTATTCATATATAAATATATATATATTGAACAATTACTTCATTGTCAGAAAAAAAAATAATTATCAGAAAAAATATTTTAAGTTTCTGTAAACGCTAATTGTATTTTTAGGCAGATACTCATATGTTCAAGGCTGTTTTCTTTCTCAATCCAACTGCTTATACCAAGAACATTTTAGCGTCATTTATCATTTTCACATTAGTGTAGACCATCTACTAAAGCTTATATCTCCCATTAGACATTTGTGGATAAGTGTCCATTCTATTTCGTCGCTTAAACTAGGCATGATAAAAATAAATTAAGATACACCCACCGAACAGTCATCCGCTCGTGTAATGCAATGATAAATTACACCAAGATTTGGTGGATCTGTTGATATCACTTTGGTCAAACAAAAAGTGACCTCCATTTATAATAGTTCTAGTTTCTCTCTTCAATTGTTTTATGTTGAAAAAAATCAATATTTTTCTCATATATTACAATATAATTAAATCAAATAAATTACTTATGCTGTATTACTTAATTAAAAATACGTTTTAATTACAAAGTGTGAAAAAAAGACTATGCGATTTCATATTAAAACGCTTTCAAATTAAAATTGGTATTAGGTCTTCATTTTACTTACTTCCAGGCGAAATAAAAGACTAATGCCAATTTTACCTTAGAAAGTATTTTAATATAGAACCACATTTTTTAACTTTGTTTAGTCATTTCGAAGTGAATAAACAAAGGAATCGAATATGTGTTTAAGTTTATTTAATTAAAAATATTTTATTAAATTTTCAAAACGTGCGTATCTTATTTTAAAATTTACTTTACTTTATTATTTTAATTTTAAGAGAAAAAAAACTCCTAATGTTCCACAAAGTATACCGTGAGGGTTATGGAAGTAAATAAAAATTTTAAATAAAAAATTTTATTTTATTTTACTGAAATTTATTTGTTATACTTTTCATTTAGTTATTTTGAAATGAATAACTGGGTGAATTGTATATTAAAGGATTCATTCCAGGTATTCAACTTCTTATTATTTGAGATTCTGCTTTCTCTAGGATTAGATTGAGTTTTTTTTCAGATGATATATATATATATATATATATATATAATTTTCCACCCCCCACATTCAGAATAATTGTCTATGTTGATAATTTTAATAGATTATGTAAGTGAGTTTTATTGCAAAGCCACAGTTATTCCTAAATCTGTAGATTTCATGAATTTTTAGTACAAAGTTAATGAAATTACTAAACTTTTTTAAACACAAGAAAATATTTTATTTATTATTTAAAAAGGACTATAAATAAAAAATATATACCCTTATCAATCATAAAAAATGGCAATACCTATAATAAGCAAAGTGTAAAAATTAGTGAAAATCTATTTTAAAACAAATTCAAACAGTATTCGAAATTAAGCAGTTTTACTATAAGAGCGGCTTATAAATTGTGGTTTATTGAATTAAAATTATTCTCTCTCATTCAAGATAACTTATAACCATGTTACAAATAAGTTGTATAAATTCATAGTCGTTTTTATTTTCGTGCTTATTTTCAGAAGTATTTAATGGTATGCAAACCGATTTGCATACCATTAAAGAAACGTAAAATCATAAGTTGTTTTTTATATTACACTACAGATTAATTTTACTTTAAATATTGTTAAAATCTTCAAAAACACTTGTTTTTAGATACTGTCATGTTGGCATTCATTGAACTTAATTTTTACTCTTATATAATATTTAGTAAAAAGTTCAAAAAGCTCAGTATTACGATTATAAAAGTAGCGCTGTTTTTACGCAAAAATGCTAATTAACACCATTATAAAGTAACAGACTAATAAAGTTACTTTTTATAGAACATTTCAGTTTAGATAAATTGATTATACTCAAAGCATTATCGTACATAAATAACTTAATTGAATAAAAAAAGAAAGTTATTTTGATGTCATCTCTCATAAATGTTGTTCCAAATTGTCGGCCAAAAGTTTTATCTTTCGTAATATTATTTATAGGTTAGATAAAATATATGGAAAACCTAACTTTTGGTAAATGCAGAGATAAACTTATCTTTCACAGAACTTTTTCAAAAAGGATTTATTTCCTCTATAATTAAATGAGTAAGAAATGTCTTAGTACAAAATTAAAAAATTAAATTTTAATATTAGTTCTTTCTCTTAAGAAAAATTTTCTATTATCAAGCAACAGGTATTGATTTTATTAAATTCTATCGTGCAAAAATAATTGATTTGCGTAACAAATAGGTGGGATTCGATTGGTTAATCTTATTAAAGCTTCGTCTGTCAGTCTTAATTTATTGCTGATTCACTAAGGCCCATACTTGGAACGCATAGCAACTAATTAATAAACAGAATTTCGAATGTACGAGAAAGGTATATGTATCTTGAAAGCACCCACATTCCCTTCGTTGGGAACTAATTAAAATATAGTTTAGTAAAGTATGACAGGAAGATTCGAAGGGTTAGAGATAGTTTCCGAAACTTCTAATAAATCAAATCGAAAATAAATCAATTAAATTCAATCCATTCCATTTCGAAGGACCTTAATTTTGGTGAGATGACAGATAAATAAATTAATATGTCGATTAATTTTCTTGAATTAACTATTTTGACTGTCTTATACTTGTCAAAATAAATGGAATCTGAAGAATTCGATACAGATTGAAGCTATTTAGTCATCTAATAGAAAAGACACGATTGTGATAAATAGTTGATTTAAACTGATGGAATGAAATTCTACATCTAAATTAATTTTTTAAAATGATTTTTCTTTCAGTCTCATCATTCATGTAATTTACATATGTATTAGACAGAGTAATTTACATGATTTATAATATAACCTGCATTGATACTTCCCTGAAATATTACTTTTACGGCTCAAAAGAAACACATACAGATCTCTGTCGAATCCTGAGGAGGCTTAAACAAGTGCCTCCTGAACTTAGCGACCATTTTGGAAATTAAATGACAATTTTGGTGACTTTGATAACAAAATGAAGGTTCTCTGTTCGATGCTCAAATTTTCTAACTCTATTAGATCAGCAGCTTTTAAAGAGGCAATCAGTAATTCGTTATCGCTGTTCCTTAGTTGTGCCATTTCTTTAATGATATGAAATGAAAAATCATTTTTTAAACAAAAATAATGTGTGTAATAAATGTATACATAAAGTTATTTGATACAGAGAATATTTAAGTAAAGTGTTACTCAAATATCAAATTTCGAGTATTATACTGAATGAAAGATTTCGAAATGCTCAAAATTAAGTTACCATTGAAAACTATTGAGCATATTGATAATAATAATAATAATAAGCGAGTCTATTAATTTCTCTAGTTTCTCTCATAGCATCAAATTTAGTTCTCGAATTTCTCTCATGGCGAAAATTAGTATCATCTGCAATGGGATGAATCTTATGAGAAAAATCTTTTTAACAATCAACATTTCAATTCACAAACAATATAAGTTAAGCGAAAAATATTATTGTAGAAACGAAAGAAATAAAATAAAAGCATCATAAGCGCTTAAGCTAGTCTTGTCTTTGAATTTTATTATTTAATATTCTAAAACTTGATGGATACCATGACACATTAAAAAAATGGCATAGCTGTTGACATGACTTGTGAACTGATTTAAAATGGAAGAAAAATACCTTTTTTTTCAAAAAATTATTAATATTATGAATCAAACAGGTTTTACCAAACATATTTGAAACAGGGAATATTTTATCTCACATATCCAGATCCGAAATTTCCCCCATTTGAATTACTACTATTAGATGTTTTAATATACATACTTTATACGCCAAAAGTTTCCTATTAAACATCTTCATTGTTTTATTTATCTAAGATATATAAAAGTTTTTATTTTTAATGCAACATAAATCACATTTCCTTTTGTAAACAAAGAGGAGGGTCAAGCGACTTTGAAAATACCCAAAAACGTATCCTTATGATACTTTACGACTCTGCTTCAACAGATATACAATGGTGTGCAAAACTTAAGCAACAAATGTATTTTTTAACAAACAATCATGAAATTGTTGAAAAGGGCTTTTTGTGATCTGTGCAATGAAAAGACAGCTCATTAGAAAGACGATGCTCATGCAAATAACTGGACTATGACATCAGAAGTGACGTCACGTGCAAATGCGTAGAATGCGTGTGCTCAGTGTCAAGGCAACTTAACCCATTAAACACCACTATTTGAACTGCGTTGAAAAAAATTAAAAATTTTGCGTATTTTGAGATTCAATATACGTGTCTATTCATATTTAGTTTACATTATAAAAAAAATCTTTATTTAGTTAAAAGATATGATATAGTCCTAAAATGGTAGACTTGGCGCTTAATTGGGGTAACAGATACATTCGCCACAATGTTGAGAATTGTATGTTTAATTTTAATATCTTGCTAAAACAAGTTAGAAATCCCCAAAATTGTTTTTAATTGATTAATTAAGTCAATTCTATATCATCATTTAAATTCATATTAAATATGTTTAAGCCAAGAATTAAAGGACTTGTGAATTTTCTTAACTGCTTAATTTTTTTTTCTTTTACATTTTGATACGAAAAGGATTAAAGTATTTTTTGTGTAGCATTACATTATATTTCTCACATTATAGACGAGTATTTTTTTATACATTTTACATTTTGATTGATTACCAGTCATGATTCACATCATCAAATCGTATGTTAAGAGTTCACTGTTATGTGTGGTTCAAGTAGCGGTATTGGCAACGATTCTGGTCTCTTTGATTTTATTAAGCACGCCTATTAAACACGCATCTATTAAAATGTTAATTAAGACATTTGTCCTGTTTTGTCGAATTCTTATGCTCTGTTTGATGTCTTTGGCTTTTATCATGTCATCTGCACCACTTCAAGAAGAATTATCTATTAGACACCTCTTCCTCTTTCTAGAAGTAATTTTCTTCTCTAGTATTTCACGCCATTTGAAATAAATTTCCCCCTTCTCCACATACATCAAATGACTCTACTTCATCTAAATATTTTTCAGTACAATTTTCTTCTTCAGTTATCTGACCAGGATCTTGTAGTAAGAAAGTGATTCTGCACTCATTTGCTGTGAAATCGCTCAATTCTAATGTTTTCATTCAGTCTAAAGCTTGCAGCAAAGTTAAAAATTTAAGCGGAATTTTTACTTTAAAATAAAAGTAAGGAAATTTCACGAAAATGTACCTTGCTTACCAAAGACTTAGCTTAAAATGCCTGACCAAGAATTTATCAAACATATATCTAGAATATTCTTCAGAACATAGTGGAATATATCATCTCCTTTGATAAAAACAACAACAACTGTTAATGATA
Organism: Nephila pilipes; assembly: GCA_019974015.1. Lineage (NCBI taxonomy): Eukaryota > Metazoa > Arthropoda > Arachnida > Araneae > Nephilidae > Nephila > Nephila pilipes. Next base: position 544,550 of record BMAW01044008.1, read on the forward strand.
AAAAAAGACACCTGTAAGAACAGCAGAGGAAGGAAAATAGTCAGAGTACGTTTATTGAGGCAAAAGTGTTGCGGACTTGATTCTGTTTGTCACAATACGCCAAATCTCCCATTTTGCGACCTTTCTAAACGAACAACTGTAAAACCTATTTAAATTAATTGTATCTACCCCTATTTGTTATGACTTAAAAAAAGAACTATTTTTTTCTGTATTCAATATTTCTTAACTTCTGCGCAAAATTTAATAATTTTAAATGATTTTTGTCTAACTCAGTAAAAAATGGAAATTTCGCTAAAATTTTAAAAATTTTAAAATAAAGAATTTACATTACAAACATTTTGAAAAATTTACAAATGAAGTAAGGTACTTTAATATTTAGTTAAAGAAAATAAGAAATATACGCCTTTTAATAATTAGTGAAGAAAAAAAAAATCTAGGGTTCCCAAAATGTGAGACTTGGAGCTTAATGCTTGGTAGAATAACCGGTAAGCTTGAAGAGGGGAGTAGTTTGATGAGTTTCGCTCAAGAGTTTCGAATTGACAAAATTGTAGCTTTAAAAGTTTGAAAAGTCTTCCAAATGATAGGGACAGCTGTAAGAAAGGCTTATGGTGGTCGGCTGAGGAAAACAAGACATGTCAAGTTCTGCAGACAATTCAAAGACCGGAGATACACACCAGGCAACATTTCTCAGCAGTAACGTGCTACAACAGGTATTATAGTTTACTGTACCCAGACATTTGAATAAACTGGACCTATTCTGACTGAACCTATATACCATTAGCATCAACCCATTGGCGGTCATGTTAACATTGGAGTAAAAAACACAAAAGTTCATCAATGGAGTCACGTTCTGCTTACTGATGAGAGTCTTTTCAGTTTAATCAACGATTCTCAGCGCCATTGGAAGGAGGGAAATGGTTTCATCTAAATAATATCAGGTAAGCGAACATCGGGAAGTAGTACTACAATGAAATTATCCTCCCACACGTGCGTCTTTTCCGAGATGCTATTGGCTTAGACTTAATTTTTTATAGATGACGATGCACGTCCACACAGTTCTTCTGTTATTGAGAAGCTTCTAGAAAAAGAAAATATAAGCATAATGAATTAGCCAGCATACAGCCCTGATTTAAATTCCATAGAACATGTGTGGAAGGCTTTGTGCAAACAACTGGAAACAAGATTATATCCTGCGGATAACATCAGAGATGTAAAATAGATGCTTCTTGAAGAGTGGCAATTTTTACCTAGAGAACTACAGTTTCAAGCAACCATTGCAGTTAGTCGAGGTCATATTCCTTACTAAGGGACTTTGGTTTGTTGTTCTTCCTCATGACCAGACAAGGTTTTCTACTAACGTCATTCCTTCAATAAGGCTTGGAAATGCGTGCTACTCCACCCCTCCGGTTCCTTTTATAATTTTACTCAGAGACCAAATAACATATTTGAACAAGAAATCCCAAAAAAATTACTCAAATGAATTTAAAAGTATTTATTTTGTTGTTTCGCTCCAAAGTTATTTGTTTTGTTCAAACACAGAAACGAGAGATGTCTCTCGTTGAAATATAATTTGTAAATGAAAAATATAATAAAATGAAATATAATTCGTAGATGAAAAATAATTTGTAGTTCAATTTAATTATTGAGTTAATCTTTTGAAGAAAAAAAACCAATTCCATCCCAACTGTCAATTTGTGCAGTTCTCTATCAATTTATACACACACACACACACACACGCACGCACACACACGCACACACACACACATATATATATGTGTGTGTGTACTGCTAGTCATTAAAATTTCAACACGAAGTAGGAAAGCAAGCACAAAAAGATATTGATTGTTCGTAAACAGTATGACATGAAAACAAAATGATTGAATTTTCAAGCAGTTTGGGAGTTTATAAGGGTGCAAAATTAGTAAAAATAGCTGCCATCCCTAGATGCTGAAACGGCCCTTATCCAGTTAAGCATGAGGTCGAACTGGGCTTGGATGATAGAAACGGGCAACTCATTCCAGGATGCTTCAAGTGTATGCTACACTTCATCAACCATATTATCTGGAAAAGGGTGGTAGCCCAGTCTCTCAGCAACTCATGACCAGATAATTTTTGTGGGGGACAGATCTCATGGTCGTGCAGGTTAGGCCAACAATCGAATACCCTGTATATGGAGGAAGATCAGAACCCGTCGTTCAACATGTGGCCTTGCATTATCTTGTTTGAAGATAGCGTTTGGCAGGCCTCGAAGATAGGGCACACCACTGGACATAAGATGGTAGAAATATATCGATCTGCGCTCAAATTACCATCAATCCGAGCTACAGATGTGCGTATAATGTTTCCAATGGCTGCCCGAAACCATGACACCAGGTACAAGGCCCCTATGCCAATATTGAACGCAAGCAGGTGATAAGCGATCTCCTTGCTGCCTCCAGACACGTATACAGCAAACAATATAACGCACGTTGAACAGAGACTCGTCCGAAAAGTCGACATTGTGCCATCCCTGTATCTAGAATTGTTGTTCTGTCCACCAGAGTCGCGGTCTCTCTTTATGATGCATTATCATGGGAAGCCGAAGTAATGATCGTCGTATTGACAGTCCACGCTGTTGCAAACGTCGTCGCGCCGTATGAGTGGATGCTGGGCGGGCTACAAACATTCATATTTCCTGACAAATTGTCCGTGATGTGGTTGTACAGTTTAGCAGGGCCGACCTCACAACATATCTTGACTCTCGACCGATTGTCATAGGAGGTCGTAGAGATCCTGCACGCAGTTCAGTATGACCCTCTGCAACTTATTGATCTATATTCGCTGACAGTGGTAAGATTTCAACCTGTGCGATTGGCAATATCACTGAAGGTTTATCCACACTCTTTATAGACAATGATCTTGCTTCTATCGAATTCCAACACACACTGGTAAGCATTTTTCTTATTTCTGGCATAACACGACATTCTGAGCAAACACCGGCATTTCAAAGTTTTTTCCGAATGAGAAATTCATTACACAACTTTTCTTTTACGCAGTGCTTCAGATGTCGGTTCTCCCTCCTGTGTCGTCTAAATGCGCTGAAATACTAATCATTTGTGTGTGTGTGTGCACTTATCCTAAGCTCTTTTTCCTTCAATGTGATTTTGACGTTCGCCAGATATTCCTTCCTAGTGTTTCAATTTTAATGACTAGTAGTGTATATTTAAGTGGGTACATATTTATAAATATTGTTATTTAAAGTTTCTCTATAACAGTTAAATTTTTTAAATTTTATATTTATTTATCCATTTTTTTTTAGTTACCTTATTATTTATACTTTAAATGACAAATCTGAAAATGTTAATGTTAAGATTATTAAATATGTTTTTTTGGTATGAAGAATAGATAAATTAAATTCTGAAGGATTTTATTACAATATAAGGTAATATAAATAGTTCATATAATTTTAAGTATATGTGTAATTATCTGGTTGATAAATATAAAATCGATGCTTGTAATAACCGTAATCATTATGTAGAATATTGTTGTATTAGATTCATAAATATAATTCTTTTAATATAATACTTTAACTTAAAACTCTTAACTAAATTCATCAATAATCTTAATAAGTATAAAAGCTTACATCCTATTTAAAATATTAAAATTAAAAAAGCTTTTAATTTTATTAAGAATATGGGACTTATGTTACATAACAATAATAATTATACAGAATTACATCGTAATATTGAATGTAATTTTAAAGAATATAAACATTTTATTTTATTAGTGAAGAATACTAACATGTGATTATGGGTAATCTAAATATTGTCCACAGATAAATATTTAAGAGAAATTATGAATAAATGTATTGTTTTCAAAATTATTATTTCTAATAAAATAATTTTATTAAAAAAAAAATTGAAGACTTTGATAATTTCTTAACAAAATTAGCAATTGTGTGTAATTTATCTATTGAGGATTTTAAGAAATTAAATTTTATATTAATTAATAATTAAAATATTTGAATTATTAAATAAATGATATCAATAAGATTAGAGATTTAAAAGGATCTTTTAAAAAATTACATGATGATTTCATTATTTGTTATATTGATAAGATACCAGGGTATTATGCGATTACTTGTAAGAAACTTCGTGCTGATTTGACGTAAAAGCATTTACTGAATAATAAATCATTTATTAATGTTAATAATATAGATAAAGAAATAACTAATGGTATTAAAGCCTTAAAAGAAACAGGTTACACTCCGAAACTGATAAAATTTTCTTACTTATTTCTAACTCTTAAAATTTATAAAGTTCCTGTTAAACTTAGAACTTTTTTTTTTATTTCCAGTGACTAGGCAATACAGAAGAAACAGCAACAAAAATTAAAACACACATGAACAAATATACAAAAGTAAAAAAGAAAAAAAAGCATAAAAAATAACCGAAGTTATTGCCTTCTTAAAAGTTATCTTACTCGCCAATACAATGCCGTCTCTGTGTCGCCATAGAGTGATGAGCAACGATGGAGGTAAGCCCGATTCATTGGCTCCGCCAAATTACAAACAGGAAGCTTGGGTGTGTAAAAATCCTAATACGATGGAGGTGATCTCCTAGACAGTCATGACCCGTCAAAAGACAAAATTTTACAACAGCCTCACGACGTGGAACGTTGGGAATGGACAGAAGATCGTCCACTTTCCACTGTTTTGACTGCAAACCACCAAGTAGTTGTACCCTAAAATGTTGTGACATAATCTGTTATTATAGAATGATAAGATATTTTTAAACATTTTGTATGCAACAATCTCGATCCTTTCCTCGAAAGGGAATCAGCCTGTTTATTTCCCATAAACACCACAGTGGCCAGGTATCCACTGGATGACAACATGTTTCTTCTTGAAGGCCTACCTCTGCAAATAATCTCGACACTGAAGGATTTCGTTCGATGAAGGAGCACGATTAGAACTTATAGCCAGGATGGCTGCTTGAGAATAGGAGAGAAGACCCACTCTTGAAAATTTATCTTCAAAAATCAATAACTGCTTTAGTGTGATGCGAATGGCTTCCCCCTCCCCACCAAAGGCTGTTCTAAATTTTATCGCAAGATCATAATAGGAAAAATAAACGCGAGAAAACTCCAGACCCTTCAGTCATAAAATTGGGAAAAAAAGGAGCAATCTGGAAAAACACGCAGCCACTCAGACTCTGGGTATTTTATATTAATTGTTTCAAGGGCGTAACATCTCAGCACGTCTGTAGAAGTATCATTCTTGTAGTCCAGATACAATTGTGTCTCCAGATACAAACTTGTTTCCTCCCTTACCATTTCCAGCGGGTTTAATGGCTTAAACTTAGAATTATGACCAATGGTTCAAATACTTAATGTAAAGAATTTACTATAAATTTTTTTACAAAATACTATTGTCAATTTTGATAGCATTGCTATTATTAAAAATAATTAAGAGATTATTAACTATATAACAAAGAAATATACTCTATTTTAGTTAGGACTTTGAAGATTTGCTTCATTCCATGGATTTAGATGATTTAATTAAAGCTACATTGGCTAATTATAAAGAATTAAAAATGAATAGAACTGTATGTCTTATAAAATATTTAAATTTCTTATTAATATTACACTAAAAGAAAAATATACTTGTTATGAGGATAAAAACTATAAACAAATAAAAGGTATATCTCAAAGGGGTCCAGCTAGTAATAGTTTAGATAATACTTCTTGACATTCCTTGGAATAGAACTTTAGAGATAACCATTGATTTTAAATTATTTTGATACATTGATGATGTTCTTGATTTTCAAGTTAATTCTGATAAAGATATTATACTTGATTTATCCCTTTGTCTATCGTATTTAAATCTCAATAAAACTAATTTAAATTCTCATGAAACAAATTTCAGTAATGTTAATTTAAAAATTGTTAATAATATGATTATAAGTAGTATTTTTGACAAGAGAGATAAATACTGTTTCCATATTAATAAAAAGCCCTCTTTTGATAGTAATTTATATTTAAATATTTTAGATATGTAAATTTAATATTTGCTTACTGAGAAACATCAAATTACTTAATTTATTTATCAATTTTGAAAATAACCGATATAATTTTTATATTACCTTTACAATGTATTATTCCGTTAACATTTAAAAATATTTTTAAGATATTTAAAATTATAATTGTGACTAGAATTTATGTATACATATACCTCTATTAATTTTTTTTTTTATTTTTTAATCTATTTTTCTCTATCTTACCTTTTTATTCTATCATTATATTTATTAATTTTTATTTTCATTTAATTTTTTTTTTGAATAAATAGGGTTTTTTCAATCTAGAGAATGACACTTTTAATTTTTCTTTCGATCAATTTTTCATTTTAAGTAATTGTAAGCGAATAGTTTTTTGTTTATTTAAACCAATCAATTTACTGGTATAGTTTCATTTGAATCAGTCCGTCAGATTTTACTTTGGTGATGAATTCTTTCCTGGAGAAGAGTGGGTACAAGATCATACGTATGTATATAAAATCTGTGTAGTGTTATATATATATATATATATATATATATATATATATATATATATATATATACATATAAACATGTTGAAATAAAGGTTTTTGTTCAACTTTAACAAAAAAGGGGGAAAAAACGCAAACCTTTTGGAAGAATTCTTTATTCTTAACAACATAAAATGTTTAAAAAATATAGAACATTTTCATGTTTTTAAAATATGATGGAACATAAGGAATAAGGAACATAAGTCTATAACATTCGAATTGCTCAAGTCTATAACATTCGAATGAATTTGAAGAAAGGGTAAAAAAATAAACTCTATAAGCGAAACGGTAAATAATTCTTGAAAAAAAATCAGTGCCGAATTTTTTTTTCTAATCTTTGTTTACGACCGCAAAAGTTGAGGCAAATCAAGTATTCGAATGCACTTCAGCCTTTTTTTAGATATTTCAACCAGAAGACTGAACTCCACTTTCGTAGATTTGTTCGCAATCTTTCTTCGGATTCTAACATATGCAAAGCCCGTTTGCTTTTTTGGCAACTGTCTCCTTTTATCCTTTTTGACTAGATTTTGCTTCTAAGTTTAAAAGGAGAAGGAATCTAAAAATGTTTTCGCTTACTCACAAAGATTTGAAAATGGCATCCAATAAATTCTGTGGTTAAGTAACAAGCCTATTCACATTCTGTCGGATTGAAGTTTCTCTGTGTGTGTATATGATACGGTTCAGTCAATGCATTCACATGTGGAACAACTTCGTTCTCTTTTTATTTTCAAGTAATCATGAAGGAAGACAAAATAGGATAACATTTTACGATGCTGATGACGTATTAGATGTACGAAATCTTATTTCCTTTTCATTTCAGTTCATACATACAGTTTATGAGAATTTCATTTTAGACAATCCAATTTCAGAGCATAACCTAAATATCGATCTTAAACAGAAAATTAAATTGTGTGTCATTTAATGGGGAAACATTCTCATTTCATGATAGTATGTGCTTCAAAATGCAAACTCATGAAGAGAATCATTCCGTTTTAACATATTTTTAGAGGTTTCTAAGCTTCCAATCAACGTTAACAGTAAAAGAGAATTTTGCTACTTAAATATTTACGTATTTAATTGAATAAAATTATTAAAATTCAGTAATTCAAAAATCAATATCATTTGCCTAGGCGCATTTCAAAACATTTTGCCTGAATAATAATAATAAAAATATTTATATATTTTAATGTTGGTTTAAGCAACAAATTTCAAGGGTTTATTTTTTTACCCATCAATATTTATCTAGTAAAATATGTGGTTGATCAGTACCTTACGAGTAAAATGTACAGTCTGACCTAGTTTTCTAATTCCTTAAATAACCGATCAAGAAAGGGGAGGGAGCATGTTAAACCTGTTGTAGCTATAAGTCCTCCACACTTATATTGAATGAATGTGACAAGAAGGGGTTCAAGAATAAAATTTTTTCAAGCATTTGAAAATTACGAGTTCCGTCACCAATAGCCTCCGTCCTTTTTGTGGCCGGGATAGCCGAGTGTTCATAGTCCTGAGCTCGCGAATGGCGTTGTTTTCGTTTGGTTCAGGGTTCGAGAACTGATGCAACTAAAAACTCATAGGTTGATGCATGAGAAATCTGCCTATTCTCCAACCCTTCCCTATGATTTGGTGTGGAAGCTTAGAAAGGGAGATGCTAGCTCATGTGTCGTCATCTCCACCTAACTGAAGTCTTAAATTATGAAGTATTTGGCTAAAAGCCCTCGTGTACCTTCTATTGCGATATTTAAAAATAATAATTTGATAAGTCATTCGTACAGTTTGTAATTAAGGGTAATTATCCAATCAATCAATTGTAAATCAATCATTGCCAGTAACCAATTTTTCATTTGTAGGAAATAATTAAAAAAAATTGGAAGTCTTTCAAAAACTTAAAAAATGCCATTTACAATTTATATAATGTAATAGAAGTTAGTTTTCTTAGTATGTAGGAGTATACCGAAGTATAACAAGGTGCGTTTAATAAATTAGAGAATACAGTCTACTGAATAGAGTAGTTAGTATTTTAGTAACTGAAAACTATTGAATAATCACGCATCCATGTGAAACTCAACGTATTGGATAAACATACTCTCACACACACATACACATACACACTCTCTCTCACACACACATATATGTGTGTGTATACTAAATTTAATAAACGAGTACACAGGGCCATTAAAGAATTCACGGCTATAATAAGAGGAAAAAGTATTCGCATTTAGTCCGCTTAATCATTTTGTAGAGGGAAAGGCAAGAAATTGTACTGAGAGGAATACATAGTGAAAATGAAGAAATCCAGAGACGCAGCTTCGCTGTCTTGGCTACAGTGAAAGAGAAAAAAATTCACGTAGCTACGAATTTTCTTTAGATCATGAGTATTGGAAGAATAGTCACATGATAATGGAAGAAGGAATCTTTAAGAACTTCATATGGTGTCGATAAGCCAAGTAGGGATTATCACTACAGGTGTGTGACCCTTAAAAATGTTGATGTAGCAGAAATTACGAACTTGTGGTCACATAAAATAAAGAATCAATTGGAAGAATCAATTCTCAAAATAAGAAAAAGTAAGTATGTTATATGGGAGAGAGAGATATATATGTATAATTACTCACACAAAATATATGTGTGAGTGAGTGTGTGTATAATTCGATTTATATATTTTTATTCTTACAGCATAATTCATGTCTACTTTATTCAAAAGGAGATTTCATTCATCATCTATCATTATTCCTAGCCATTTTAAATAAATAATTCTGACAGACTCAGAATAAATCTTTTATCTATACATGAACAGAGAAAATGCTTTCATGTCAATCTTTCTAAATTATACGCTACTTCATTCATTATAGACCAATCAATAACGAATTCTGTTCGACTCTGAAGAATTTGATGCGTATGTTAACAGTCATAATAAATACGTTTCATGAGCGGTAATTTCAATGTCTAGACAATATGAAATGCAGTCTCTTGCGAACTAATTAATTTCAAATCTGAACCCGTCTATTCTGCAGCTTAAATCCCCAATCGTCTGACTGGAGAAGATTGTGACGAACATGGAACGAGTCAAAACTTCATTCGATGACGTTGAAAATTCACCTTTTAAAGACGCCATCTGTAGTACACTGTGGAGTGACATCTTCTGTTAAAGCCGCTTTCATTAAAAGGCAATGTTATTCCTGCGATTACAAGGCACATCGCTTCCTTCCAGAAGGAGCTAAATCTGGAACAGTCTCTCTGAATAAGAAAATACAATTCGTGAGAATCCTTTTGTTATTGCAAACGAACAAAGAGGAAAGAATTTTCATATAAAGACGTGTTGTGTCAATATCCGTAGAGCAGTAATATGTCGATGCTTCTGATCATCGCTTAGCAATTCGGCCATTCGCAAAAGTTTCGAGCGGGCAGATTGTCTAGTTTTCAAGAATAGTGTATAGTTGGAAGTGACAGGGTTATGAAAATCACTTTGCAGTTTTCGAAGAAAGAGGCAGATGGGGTAAAATTGAGAGAGGGGGATGGATTCATTTTGAATTGAAATGGCGTCCGTTTAGGAATGAATGTTTTCTCACATTTAAATCTTGAGTTTGACATTTACTCGTAGGTATTTTAATCTGGGGAATCAAAATATGCCAGAACCTACGGAAATAGCTTTGCACTGAAAAGATGCGATTCATGAAAATTATTTTATATCGAAAATATTGTATACATGGTTTTTCTTTTAATATTGAGATGGTTTTATTAATAAAATGGCTGCCATTCGAAGCAAAATAAACTAAATGCAATTTTTTATCTTTTATGCTTTTAAAATATACTCTATGTTTGTGTAACTAATTTACATAATTACACAGTTATTTACAGCAAATTTGCATACTTCAATGCATGTAATTATGTAGTTAAATGTAATAAGTATATATATATATACAGAGAGAGAGATTGAGAGAGAGAAATCACATAAATTCCTTCAAATGAATGCAAATATAATCTTTAATCAATTAGATTTATTTATTTCTCTCAACTTAAAATAAATAAATGTGAAATACCTATTGTAATTTTTGTTTAGAATGAAAATGATTTCGAGACACATTACATAATTTTCTTTTTCTTTCTTCTCTTTTAGCATAATTCTTACAACTGGTCTTTTCTTACATTCAAGTACGCGGTAAACATTATTGGTTTTCTTATAATAAGGATTTGGTTCGCAAAGGCTTAAAAAAATATTACTTTAGGTTGTATTATATGATACGTAATGATTATAGACATCATGCAGACTTCTATGTTTATATAGTTTGTTTACAATGTTAAACAACGTGCTATTTGAACATCGTTCTTTTAAACATTTACTTTTATAAAAAAATAATTGTGAAGTAAAGTTCGTTTGAAGTAAACTTTGTGTAAGAGTTCGCACTCAAAAATAAATTTACTGAAATAAGTTGAAATTGAGCCGTAATTAATTGCTTCAAATATTTAAACGAGATTAAATGACAAGTCTATTTTATTTTGTATAGATTTTAATTTCCTATAATATATTTAAAATTTATATTCTTTTCAAAATTATAGTATTAAAATTATAAAAGTTAAGAATTTATACATTTGTCTTAGTTTAAAATATTTTCAATTTATTATTAATTCGCATCAGAAAAAAAATCATAGAAAAAAAGGATTTACCTTCATGAAGAAAAATAATGTTTACAAAAACAAATAAAGGAGGTTATGATTTTAAAACAACATGAACTATCTGTTAAAAAACTAATTTATTGAAAGAAATTTAACATCATGAAAAAACTGAAATTCACTAAAAAATATGGGTTTGAAGCCTCACTTTCGGATGTATTTCAAGTGATTTATTTATTTTTGAGCTTAACTGCTTTCTCGCTAGTATTACTTTACTAATTAACATAATTTGATAATAATTGACATAAATCAATATGAAAAAAAATTCATTTTCAAAAATAATATAAAGAAATGACTAACATTTCATTAAAATTATTTCATGAAGAAATACTTCATAAATAATCTTACCAAAAATTATTTCATACATTTTATAAAACCACTTTTATTATTAAAATCATGCACTTCTTAAATTTCTGCATCATTAAATTAACGAAAATAAATAGTTCCATTTTTTATTTCATACGATAAATTGATTCCTTTGAAAACTTCAGTTAATTAATTATATTTAATTATATAGAAAGCAAAAATTCAGTATTTGCAACTAATAAATTACCAAATAATTTAAATAATTCTCATTATAATGTTCATTGCTTCTTATATATAATACTTCCATTAAAAGCTGTTCCTCAAAAATATTCAATAGAATTTTACAAATATGAAAACATTATTTTTAGGTATTAAAATACTAAATGCTATCTGTTCTAATTTCAGAATTAACTCAAAATTTATTTTTATGGTGTTTTATTTCTATTATTATTTATTTTACTGAAGCCGAATGTCTTTTTTAGAGAGATAATACCGATACAGAAATTATAGTAGTTCCTATTGACGCAGCACGTAATTTCATTTTCCAGTTAAAATGCCTTTCGGTTTTTAACTATGAAAAAGTAATATGTTTTAAAAAAAAGTCACTCCATTATATAGATGTATTTTTAAATATTTTTAACAGTCAATTTCCATATATTTTCTTAAATTTTTTAAAAAATGGGAATTGCAATTTTCTTTATTAATAATTTTTCTTGTTTCCTTTAATTGATTGAACCATTTAAGGTACTCGTCTATTTGTACAAGCAGGTTTAATTTATATCAATAAAATGAAAAATAAAAGCACGTTTCTATGAACAAAGTAATTTAATTGAAATGTAGTTGAATATATAATATATTTTTACAACTTTCTTTTACTAACAAAAAAAATCAAAAAACAAAGAATCTTTTTGAATATATTTTTATAAAATGTAGCAATTTAAAATAAATTAAATATTTCTTAACATTTCTAGTCTCACTTGTTCTCTTTCTATTCATTTCATAAATGAATTCTTCTAAAATGTTAGTAAGTTTCATTTCTCTAATTTATTTCAAAGTGATTTATACACATTTCACAGTCAATTTCAATTACGCATACTTAATATTTTGAATGAATTTGTAACATTAGGTTATCCGCTATTTAATCGTAACTGACCTTAGGGACTTTTTACAGATTTAATTGTATGAAATTAATATTCGACCCAATCAAATGAAACGGGATCTAAGTAATTTGGATGATCTAAGGAAATGTAATAAATAGAGTAGAAGAAACGTATTGTGATAAGCCAAGTTAAATTCTTTTTTCGGAGAAGTTGGAAGTTAGAGGTTAGAGGATAGTGATTAATAGCGATTAATCGTAGTTAATGTATGTGAATTTGCATTGATGGCTGATAAATTGTTTTGATGAACTTCTAAAGGGAACGGGCGTTGGTGAACCATCAGTTTTATGGATGATCTCACTCGGTCCTTAGAATGTGAGTAAAAGATAGTTTTGATAATCCTTTTGTGTGAAAGAAATATAAATCTCATTCAGGGTTAGTAGACAAAAAGAGGATATTTCCATAATTGAAGCAATTTACGTAAACTAAAAAGTATAATCGTTTGTTTCTTCGTCATTTGACTGATTATTTTTTTTTGTACATAAATTTTAACTTAGCAACTATCTAGCAGGTAAACGTTGATCTCTGAAACGAATAACTGGGAAACGTTTCAAATATAACGTATAAAAGGGGTGTAAAATAAATTATTTAAAGGTGGTAGAAATTAAGAAAAAGAAAGCTAACATAATAAAGGAATATCTATTATAACAAATGTATGAGACTTACTGTAGAATATTGACAAAGAAAATAAATTAGTAACTCGTAAGGCTAAACATACCTTATTATAACAAGCACCAAAAAATCCAGTGGATGGGTTAAATCATTACAATACGTACATTATAAAGAAACAAAAAATACGCTTGAATCTGAAGTAAAGGAATTGAAGTTAATAAATATGCATAAAAATGGTAGTAGTAATCTTTTATTACTGAATTAATTTTTATTATTTGTCACAGTATGAAATTTTACAAGTCCTCATAATGTAACAGAGTTGTCGGGACGTATCGAACAACATGTTGATATTTTTTTGTGTCCTTTAAAGATTTGTCTTTGGGAACATACAGGAGAACCTTTTATTAATGGTATTAATACATGTTTCTGCAGTGGAATATTTCCAACACTAAAGGTTAAAATCAATACTCCATATGAATGTTAATGCATTTTTTTGAAAAATCATTTTACGATGCTTAAAAAATCAGAACTGTATTGCACTCTCTTAAAAATATGTCACCTCTAAATGTTACGTTTCATAGATTACATTTGTTTACTCTTTATACATGGAAGCTCATCAAAAATGATTAATTTTGTTAAATCGAATCGCACTTATTATTTAAATCTTTTTACAAATTCAGTTAATTGAATTTATCCTGTACGATATAATAACAAGTGCCAAAAGGCAATACTTAGCAATAAAATGAGTTATATTTCGATGAGGTTTTCAATTATAATTTACAAGATAAATTCTACAAATTCTTAAGTTAATTGAAAAACTAACAATACTATAATAATAAACTTGTCATTATTGTAATTCTGTAATTGCATTTGCCCAGACATTTTAAACTTTTTAAGCGTCTGACAAAAGCATCAATTAGTCAGTGCACTTTAATCTACTACTAATATATTGTAATGTAATATTTAATTATAACTTTGTCAAATCAATTTATTTTAACTAAATTTGAAATATGAATTTTTAATTAACGTGTGTACTGCATATGTATTGAACTCAAAAGCCATCACATAATACAAATTTCTAGAAATGGAGAATAATTATAAATGTAATTAGCTTAATTAAATTTAGTATCTGATATTTTACTTTTTTTTGTCAAGAAACTATTACTAATTATGCTTTAAACAAAAATATAAAAAACTAAAATTGTTTTTTATAGAAGCAGCCTTATCTTATAATTAGTTATTTTATAAATGATATTTTATTCTTATTTTAAATGTTACAGGGATTATTTTAATTGAAACGAATATTGTAGTGGCTTTTCACAGATATCTTAAAATCTGAATAAATAGCCAATAAGTTCAAATATCCAATTGAAGATACATTAGAAAAAGGATAAAGTTTGTAAAATATCTCTTCAAAATATGTAATGTCGTTCTTTTTCGATTCCCTTTAAACTCACTTTAATCCTAGCTTATAGTTAAACAATAAAATCTTAGCTAACCAGTTCACTCGTAATGCGTGAGACACTTTTTTATACAGGGAATTGACTCCTATTATTCTAACCAGGATTCTCATCAGACAAGTTTTAATAAAATGATTAATTATAAAAATTTACTAATATTTTGTTTTTAACTTTTAATAAATTCAAAATCTTTCTAGGATTATTCTGTAAATTGTTTTTATTTAGTTATATCTTCTTATGTTTCTAGATGGTTTATTTATATTTTATAATGTTAATTTGTGTTGTTCTATTTATATTAAATTATATTCTGTTCTTTTTTTTTTAACATGTATTTCATCGCGTTTCCCTCTCTCTAATTTAATTATATTTTATGTGATTAAAAAATCTACTTTTTATTTTAGCAAGTTGCGTTGTGGAAATGTTGCTATATTAAAACTTACTTTCCCCGAAATTCAATCCTAAACCTGAATATGCATGTTTTGTTTTGCTTAGTTAACCATTTATCTTATCAAGTTATTTAAATAGAAATTTATTATTTTAGACTTTCATTGTTCAACGTTTCTGTTTCATTTAATTTTGTTGATTTTAATTGCATTTCATTTATATTCGAGCGTTTATGTGTCTTCCTCGACACACAACTGTGCTCCGTTCCAGCCTATTGGACACACAACAAGTCATTAATCAAAATAGTTGTAAAACTGGATTCATTCATTCAACAAAATCTCCATTCAAAAACAGGTTATAAAAATCCAAACCGAGCACATAAAATTATTGTACATAATGGGAAAAATACATGATGTGTACTCTTTAGAACACACATGAAAGAAGAAAAAATTCTCTCTCTCTCTCTCTCTCTATATATATATATATATATATATGTGTGTGTGTGTGTGTGTGTGTGTATGCGTGCGTGTGCATGTATATATGCATATGTATGCATGTATATGTATATATTAGGAGTGGGTGTTTTTTAAGTAAGCACTGATATAAGATATAGCAGTTGCAAAGCTACAGCTACCATTCTACGCATGAGCAGTGAGTACTGTATCAGTTGGTTAATCACAGAAGCCAGCATAGAAGCATTGATCCGTTTTTACATTTGTTTGTGCACATTTAAAATGTCTCAAACAATGTAAAATGCTTTCGAATATTAAATACGCCGTGTGATTCGTTTGCTGCTTGCAAAAAGCTAGAAAACAGCAAAAATTTATCGGCATATTAATGAAGTTTATGGACACTTGACTGATGCGACACCTGAAACAAAAAAGCGATCTTTAGAATGGAGGCATTCAACTTCAACCATTAAAATGAATGCCAAGCAATCAATTTCAGGACACAAAATCATATGTATTGTGTTCTGAAATATGCAGAGAGTTGTTGTTTATATAATGTTTGTTTTGGGTTAGTACAATAAATTCCGAGACACATTGTGACGCCTTAACTAAGCTACGTTGTAGAATCCATAAAGTGCGGTGTGTTCAGAAAAGGGATTGTTTTGTTTTACATTGTCGAACCTTGATCTCATCGCATTGTATGGCTGGACATAACATGATCCCACCCAATATAGCCCTGATCTGGCTCCCAGTGGCTCCCAGAGGAAATTAGATTTATCGTTCAGTGCCATTATGACAATTATAATGTCAAAAGGGTCGCGCTACAATGGTTTGCCCATGAAATGGTGGATCATTAGAGGTTGGAATGCAGAATTGATTGTTAGCCATGATACGTGTCTCAATAGTGGAAGCAATTACGTTGAATAGTAGATTAGAATACAACGATTATTTCAAAACGGTATTTATTTAAATAAAACACGCTAATACACACACGCTCATATATATATATATATATTTGTGTGTGTGTGTGTGTGTGTGTGAGAGAGAGAGAGAGAGAGAGAGAGAGATTTATTCGTAAGACTATAGTTAAGCAAACCAAATACATAGATTCGAATATTTTCAACCAATAAATAGTTTAATTTACAGTTAAAATTGATGATATATTACAAATTGTATTCAATAGGGAGAATATGTATATTTAATATAATTTTCACCTGCCAAAAAAAATTGTTAATCTTTTTGAAAAGAGTTAAAAATTCATGTAGAGGGAGTCAGCTCAAGTTTCCTTCATGTATTCTTTCATAGCATCTTATCGGTCTCGTTCTGAAATCTCGTATCCAACTCACGGATCGGATATTACCCAATCTAAATGCCTTTATGGAAAGGAAGATCATACAAATGCTTCCATTGTTACGATTTACAATGAAACATTTATATCCGTTTCCTGAGTCGACAGCAAAGTGACAAGCTCATGAAAAAACGTTGAACTATCCCTTTAACTGTAGCGGAGTACTACAAAAGGATTTGACACCCGAACATTCAATAAGGCCTCGATAAATAATGGTGAGACTTCAAATTCAGGGCGTCGCTGTTTTCTCTGCTGTCGATCGATTATGAGATTTACGTCTTTCACAGCATCTTGAATATTAGTTGAGGAGCAACTTTTCTTCTTGGGGGAGGGTACATGTAAAATTCACTATACTGTGGAGTGACAAAGCTGAATTTACAATTGATGTCTTTGGAGGGTTTTTTTTATGATGAAATGTTATTTGTCATTCATCTCAACTCGTGTGTTAGCTTTTCAAATATATTTAAAATGCACCATTGTTAAAAGTACTTGTGGTAAAAGTATTACACTCGAAGCTTCGAAAGAGTGTTTCTTAAATTTGTTTCATATTTTGATACAATTTAATTATTGATTCATTTTGATGAAAGCAGGAAGATTATTCAGGTGGAAGATTATTCATTTGTTTATTATGTTTATTTTTTGTTGCTGATGTAATTTTAGTTAAAATACTTAAAAAAAATATGCTTTTACAAAAATGAGACTCATAAGCTATATATATTTATGATTGCAGAGCTAAAATAATTGATGTATTCAGATATATTTTCAGAAAAGTAATATTTAGAAGAAAAAAAAATAATTGCTCTACTTGCAACGTGTTTGGAAAAATTCCCTGATACACTACAAATAATTGTGTATTTATTATTTGTAATTTCTTCGTCGTTCTAATTAAAACTTATTTCAATTGAACCATTTAGAGATTTATTAAAGCGTTCAAACTTAAGAATTTCAGTTTAAAATCGTGAACTTTACAGATATCGACATTACTTTTGAAATATACTTCACTCTCTGTAATTAATATGAAATAATTTAGTTCATATGAATGTGAATTGTTATTGTCATTAGTATTAATTGTATTTATACATGTGTTAATCATAAATATACCATACATAGTTTTTATTAGTTGAAAATTTTCTACATGTTCATCAGCTTTTGTCATAATATTTATCTCAGCAGTTACATGCAAGCAATAAATGAAGTGAATGCATTAATTATACAATGAAAGCTTCTTTTCTGTTACGTAATAAACATAAAATTATTAAGTTAAAAACTCTACATGCACAAAAAGACAATTTCTTAATGTGCATGACATTTTTATTGGGAAAAAATAAAATTTTGAATTGGTAATAATGTAATGGATTCGCATACGCAATTTTATTTAACTAATTCCTGGAGTTGTTTTACTACAATGTTTGATATGAGAACTTCACCTTCAGAAATAACTAAGATATATGTAGATGATTCTTATTAATGAGAAGAAAAGTAGCAAAAATGAAGGAGGAGATAGAGGAATTAGAGGTCGTTATGGGAACACTGTAGATTATTAAGCAACTGCAAGACGATATTCAGAGAGTATATACTTGATTCTGATTCCATTATTTAGAGATCTATTGTTTAACGTATTCAAGATAAGTAGATATTATAATCTAAAAAGAATTAATTGTTAGAGGCGAGTAAAGTTAACTGCAACAAATTTGTAACTTATTTTGATTATTTATTTTTCAAAGTTCTTATAAACTGATTAAATTATGACTGATCACTATTAAGTAACTATGATTCTTACTCCCAATGTGTGTTAATGAATTTTTATTTAAAAATTCTAGTAGACTTGAAAACCTAGAATAAAGATATAATTTATAAATGAACAATACAAATAAGTGAATATAATGATTTTAATTTATAATATGTGGATTTCTGATCAAGAATTAGATACGCATGAAAAAAAGATGACAAATGTCACAAATGGCAGAAAGAAACTCAATGTTATGCTTATTACATCATCTGCATTAATATTAAGTAATGTAATTAAGCGACACTAGGTTTTAAAAAATGAGTTACTTTTTTTAGATTCACCTTCTTTAATCCTTCATGATACATCGGAATTTATAATTATAGTGAAATACAAAATGAAATGAAACACAAAACACAAATTATTTATTTTTGAAACATTTAATCACATTTTAGTCGCTAAAGATATCAGCAATATTACAAAAAAATTAATATTTCCTTTGAATACATACATTTAATTCTTCTGTTAGCATATGGTATAATTTTTTTTATGCTTCACACTTTTTAAGGAAAAAAATAGTTTTTTGATCGACAATGAAATATATTTAAATCACAGGTACATTTTATTTTCAAAAACAATACAGGCCATTTCATAACTATTATTTTATTTAAATATTTGTAAAAACTTAAGAATATTTCTACTATAAAATAGTACAATAAATGGTTAACTAATCAATATTAAATAATTCGCATAATTATCTGAATAATTTTTGCTAAATGAAGGAAAATGTTTCTCAGTATGATATGTATTTAAACCTATCCAATTTCATGTAATTTATAATTTCTAAATTCATTTATCTTTTGAGAAATAAAAATATTTCTTGGAGTAGGAATTGATACTTAAATACTAAATAATTAAAAAGTTTATGAATTGGGCACGATTTATTGATATATTATGTAATGCCATGGTAAGACTTTGAAGTTTTACTAAAAAGAGTGATCTAAAATAATACATCATATATATATGTATATATATATATGATATTTATTTCAAGCTAATATCTATTATACGGAATATTTATTTTAAATACTGAATATTTTTCATGATACACAAAAACATTTAAAATTTCACCAGTACCTGTAATGAATAAATTGCGCGTATGATGCTTTAATCGATTACGTCCAGAAAATTGATTAAAAAACCCAATTCAATGGAAAATCACCCAACGAAAGAAGACTTTTAATGCTTTTCAAAACTCACCGTATTATCAGCACTGAAAACACTTTCCTCTTAAAAATTTGTCCAAGCACCACCGTATCAGATACCCCAAATTTAAACTGCAAGCTTAACAAGGCGGTTATAATGGAGAGATATGGAGTTCCCATAAAAACCCCAAACCTGATAAGCCCTGCTGTATCAGAAACAGTTTAAGATTCTTATCTGGTGAATTTATAGAGGCGTAAGCTTCCAACACCCCTCGGAAACACATTCCAAAAGTTTTATCGGGGAATTTTTCCTCCACTACGAGCCATTACGATTGCTCTGATAAGCGAATTTGTCCCAGGATTTTTGGGGAAATCGTCGTTGTGTACTGAAATAAGATGTTCATTCGATGCCAAACGAAAGGACTTTCTACGGCATAGCGAAATAAGGTCGTTTGGTGCATCATATCATTTCCTACGAAAAAGAGGCACTCATTTTCACTGGTGGATGACGTTGGGAAAATGACTTTTGTTTACCATGGAGTTTTGAATTTTTCCGAATTTTTTTGGTTTATTTTCCCCTGAAAAGATGACTATGATGCGTTTAGATTTTAAGTTGATAAAGGTGATGGAAACGACAGGAATGCTTATTTTTTAAAAAACAAACATGTCCTACACTGTACTTTAGTCTTGATTGTGCAGTTTTTGGGTAGGGTTATTGGGCATGTTTTCTAAAATAGGTACGTGGTTGTAAATATAGTTTAAAAATAAACTGTTCTTCTATGCAAAATACTAGGATACTTACCCTGAAATTGGAGATGTTTTGTGCAGGAATAACTTAGTTGTTGCCAATTTACATAACAAACACATTTTCAGAAACCAGTCGACAACGATACTAATAATTACCAAATTTACGAGGGTTGTAAATGTATTTTTATCACAAAAGTTTGTGTTTTATTAGAGACTGTATAATATTATTTCCTCTAACTGTTTCTGAGATTTTTAGGTACATGATTTCCTGGTGTTTTATTAGTTAAGAATGCATTTTAAATTTTCCACGGAACTTTATTACGGAAAAAAAAAAAAGAGTCTCGAAATATTTTACTCCAGGGGCATTCTTTACGCATTATTTTAATACGATTCTAAACAATGAGAAAAATCAGAAAATTGAAGTTTTACAAATATTACCTTTGAATATCAAAATTCTGTAATTTATTTAGCCAAAAAAATTATTCTATTTTTGTAAAGTACATAGTGCAAGAAATGTTTGTTACAATTTTTAAGCACAACAACTTTCTGCATAACATTAAAAATATTAATGTAACATTAATTCAAATTGATTACCATTTAAATTGAAAATAAATTTTAGATTAAAATACGTGTTAATACTATAAACACTTAGGAAGCTCAAAACAATTCCTAAAATTTGTTTTCAATTAGTGAATATTATTTTTTTTATTCCTTGCTCATTTTGATTCTCTTTCAATATTTCTCTACATTGCATATTTTTAAAATTAAATAGATAAAAAAATGTAGTTAAATTCTAATGGTTACTCAATGAAATTTGGTAAAAATAGGATTCCAAGCACTTGCTTAAAACTTGTAAGCTAATTTAAAAAGCCGTGTTATCTGAAAAGCATTAAATTTTACGTGCAATATTTAGCTGAAAAAACCTAAGTTTTTTTTTATTTTTATTTAACGTAGTTTGTTAAAAAAAGAAATTCAAAAATATGAATAAATTCTATAAATTAAATGATATTTGTTTAAATACTTTTTTTTATATTTCTGAATGAAAATTGCTATAAATGTATTTTAGTTTAATCAATTAAAATGTAATCTCTTATAAATGGTTCCTTTGTTAAAAAAATTTAACTTGATTTGCTTTCTTTCATGAATTTGTCCTTATAAGTGCTTATCAAAACCTTAAGCAATCGAATTTAGTAAGTAATTAAATAATCATGTCGATGCATTTCTCTTTTTGAAAGCAATATTTATTTTATGAACTTCAAAATCAATGGGATGTGAGAAATGAGAATTGAAACTCAAGTATTTTTTCTCATTCAAATACGATATGAAGAGAAAGCTGATATTTTTTTATTTATTTATTTCAGTTAAATATATTAAAAAATTCACACACTGAAATAAATATTTAATAAATAATTTATTTCATGAGCAAAGTATAATTTTAAAAACATATTACAGAATTAGTGACTTCAACCATTAATCACATCGTTTTTTGTATGATTATACTGTTTTCGATAAAAAATTAGAGTTACAAAATATTTTTTAAGAAAATTTAAACTCAAAATTAATGAATAATTTAACTTTTTTTTCAACTCAAAATTAATGAATGAAAAGCTGAAAAATATAATGCTTCTTTTAGTATGGTTAAAGTTTTAACTTGAAAACAATAAATTTAAACACTGTGTTCAAAACCATTACTTCATTCATGGCATAAGAGTTTAAATTAAAATGTGTAAAATAGTCTCCTACACAGATTATTCAATCAAAAATGTACTATCTTTTTTCCCAATAATTTGAAGAAATGTCTTATGAATATGTAATTTTAAAACCATTTAATAAATAGAATATGAATTAAAATGGAACCACATTTTGAAGAATGTATAACATGTACTTAAATAAATAAAAAAAATAGTTTTAATATTTTTTGAAATGTCATATCATAGTTCAATGTATAAAATTTGATAATGTAAGTTTCTTAATTAATATGATTAAAAATTAAAACTACCGAAAAAATAATTTAAATAAACATAAATGCTTTCATGTTGGTTGTATGTTTGTTAATTTCCTAGCTTTAATTAAATCCTTCACTTGATTATTTAAGTAAAATTAATTACTGTCAGAAATTGTATTTAATTCATAAATAATGTGAAATAAGGCTACTAATGAAATGAAACCATGTACGTTGAATTTTAGAGAACTGTGACCTTTTTCGATAAAATCTCTGAAAAGAAAAGAAAAAAAAATTAATAGAAGTAATATGAATTTAATTCCGCGTGTTCTTAGTGTAATCTGAAATTTATAATGCGACTAAAATGGAGAAAGCGGTTTTAAGGATTGTTTCCAATAGAGAAAAAGAATAGTTTTCCGCAGAGAATTTGATTGTTTTCGAACTTCAAAGGTATCTTTTCAAGATGCTCTTTCAGAATTCCTTCTTTTTATTGGATTCCTTCTTTTTTATTTGAAAGGATTAAAAGGAAGGGAAATGTAACACGAACAATTCTTTTTCGCGAAAGTAAAGATAAAAACTTATTATTTCTGATCTAGTTTTTTTTATCACATCAAATTTCATTTTTTTTTCCGTTTTCGTGATTCCGTATTTGCGTTGGATCGTCAAGTGGGTAAAAAAAATTATAAAATCTTCCAAGAAAACATTTGTTCTGTTTTTTCCTTGAAAAGATGATTTTTTTTTTAGCATCCGAACGAATTTTTTTCCAAGATTTAAATTGTGAATTTCTTATTGAATCTATTAATTTTGTTTGATCAGACGCTTGAGTTTTGTTTGATGTGGTAAAGGTCTATTGAATCATTTTCAAATATTCATTTGTTTCTAATGCATTAAACAGAAATGTTTCGATAAGAATGACAAATTAAAAAAAAAAAAATATTGCTTTTCAGAGTTTTCTCGTATTATATATTTATAACGTAAGATTTGCATGATTTTTATTTTTTTGAAAAATTCAGAGAAAGATTGAAAATATTTCATTCCTTTCGATAGATTCCTTAAAAAGTTTCATTTGAAATATTAAGAAAAAAAAATAGTAGGAGTATTAGTTCTGAAACCTTGGTGTTGAAATTGAGTTACTTCATTGACTTTGAGAGATAAATCAATAATATATAATCTAGATCGTCTGCTGCTTAAGAATCAAATCTCGATTATGGAAACTCAGGACTTTTTCCAACAAGGTTCTCACCTTCAATTAGAATACGATAATTGGAATTATTCTAGCTGTTGCAAATCAGAGAGCTCTAAAAGTATTTTGAATTACGAAAATGTCTTAAAGTGCTGGCAATTATTCTTCGCAGAAGTCGGATTTTATTAGCTTGTACTCTTGCTTCTCTCAACAAGTGATGTTTGTCATATTCAATAAAGATTAAAAGTGTAGTCCATTGCATTCATTTCTTTATGTCACTAAAAAAGTATTTTACAGATATTTCTAAGCAAATAAAATTGAAAAATTAATTTATATTAAATGAATAATATTTATGATAGATGATTATATATATTTATATATATATATATATATATATATATATATATATATATATATGTGTGTGTGTGTGTGTGTGTGTGTGTAAAAACAATGTTCAAAAAATTAGAACTGAACCAATAAGAAGGAAACCAAAATTACATTATTCAAAATTAACTATAAAAAAAATCGTAAAATTCGAAAGAATGGGGATTAAACAAGAAAATAAGACAAAAATAAAAAATAAAATATTGAAAACATGTACAAAAACAAAAATTTTGAAAAACAAATATTAGAAAATAATATATTTAAAGTTGTAATGAATTTTAGACTGTCATAGTTCACAATATCTCCATCAACAACATATATAATTGATTAAATGGTTATGAAACCCAAAATACACCTGAGAAGAAATTAAAAACAAAATCGAAACCGTAAAAAAGGCAATCAAGAAAAATACAATATGAACTTAAATAAATACTTAAAAATAGACACTTTTATAATTGTAGAACAAATATAATATTAAAAACACAAAACATTAATCAAAATAAGAAATTTCTGCAGGAAATATACAAATCTGATTTACGAAATTAAGCGATCAATTATTCAAGAACCTTCAAATAAACTGAAAAATTTTAAGAAATTAAAAATACATATTAATTTTCAAGTAGAAAGCTGTTTACGCAACTATTGCAGATCAAACAAAGTCGTGAAAATACGAATAACGCAAGGTTAAAAGAGCGATGAAGCTAATGTGTTACGTCTAACATTTTCAAGTGATTCGAAGAAATAATCCTAGCTGTTGCCAATATCTAATCATTAAATGTGGAATAAAACAGTCAAACGCCTGAAGTTCGTAGACACACACATACGCATATATATATATATATATATATATATATATATATATATATATATATATATATAAAGATTTCCTGGAATTTTAATGAACACATGAGCTTCATTATAAGAATAAAGCATATCATATAGTAATGCATTTTAAATTTAAAATAATTTATTTTTATTAAATCATTATTGACTGATATTAATACAATTGTAAATCGTGAATATGCAATGGTTGAACAAGAGTATTATAGAAATAGATTCATTATTTTAATTTTATATAGGAATTATTAAATTAACTTAGTATATTAATAACAAATTAATTCTTAGAGAACCCATCAGAAATTTTGCTTTTCAATATTAATTTTCCTTCAACATTTTAATAAGGAATTTAATGAGTTGGAAATAAATTATAACTTTTCTTATTTTTTGGCTTTCATTTTTTTCAGGAAACCAAACCTTGCGTTTTGACTCTTCCAAAACAAATTTATGGAAAAAATTATCATCCATCTCCTAAATTGCATAACATGAAAATTAAAGCTTCATAAATCATTATAATATAAAAATATTTCTATATTGATGTAGATAATATTTGTAATACTTCCTCCAAAAATTTCTTTTGCTTTAATATTTATATTGTAGTGCTATGGAGTACAGAAAATATGCAGTTGTAGAAACCTTCCATGGCTTAAATGTAAGGTGTTGTTTACTTTATTTATTTATGAAAACTTCTCCTGCTCAGAAAGTTTAATACACTTGAAGCCTTTCATCCTGGCTGTGCTGAAAAAGAATACACATTACCTGAGAAAGAGGCGAAAAACATATTTCTGTAATTTCCAGATGGAAATTCTTTATTTTTCCTTTCAGTTTTCTTATCAAACGAGAAAAAGATGATAATCCTTCCTTTATACTTCATCTCAACTTTTCTTTTCGAAAAGAGTTTTCATTTTTTTTCTCTCTTCGGCTCAAGCGAAAATAAGGAAAACTGAAGTAATGACTTATTTTTTGTTCTTTTCTCTGCGCATTTCACCTTTATTTGTCTTCATCTACTGTCAACTGTTTACTGCTTTCTGAGCCTGAATTTAAAAATAACTATTTTAATCAGGTTTTCGTATTTTTGAAATGAATTGCAAACCAGTCTAGGAGTATTAAATTTGTTATTAACTGCATGCATTACATATTTTGGATAAAATATGTTGGAAGTTAAATAATTTAACTATCATAATCGACTTTTCTTGAGCGGTATTGATGTTAAAATAGCTGTGTATATATTTCACAAAACAAATATTTATTTTTATAAAAATATTTGGTCTAGGATTTTATATGAGACTCAATATTGTGAAACATGGATCTATTCTAAATATATTTTTTTACATTGATTTGCTATAGAGATCCAACTTATTAGCAAAAAAGTTATTAAAGTTGATCAAATTTTTAAATATCATAATAACATTAAAATATCAGGAGTTTAAGCATTTTATAATATAAAAACGATCTTTTAAGTGTTCTTAAAAATAGTTGTATGTTATTGATTCGTTTAAAATATCAAATTACTCTTACAATGAAAATGACAATGAAAAATGTCATTTTCATAATTATTTCAGTCTACAATTGAAATGAAAGTAATTTGTTATATAATTTTCGAAGTTCTTAATATCATGATAATGGAAAATACTGAAAATCTTTTTTTAAGATAAAGTTTGTCCTTACAAAGTTTAATCAGTTACGAAACATAATATAAGTTTAATTTATTATTTAATAAGGTTGAAAGTCTAAGATTATAAATCATTTCTATAAGCCTATACTAAGGTTTTCATTACGGAAAAAATATCTTAATATTTTTTAAAGTATGAAATTAAAGATATGAAACATATATTTAGCTGTTCAAACCTTAAATATTCGTTCTATAAAGACTTCATATTTTCTGTAATAATTGTATTACATTTTGCATCACTTTAAATACTTTGAGATTTCTAAAAAAAGGGATTGCAATTACACACGCATCAATGACTCATTTATTATTAGAATGTTCTGTTTTTTTTTTTTTTTTTCAATTTTGCAAAGTGACAGCATAATTTCATCACAATCGATTTCGTCGTCATAATTATTTTTGTCAGTACTAACTTTTTTTTTTAAATATTATGGAACATCACCTCTTTTTTCATAATTCCCGTCACTTAAAAAGTTTTTACTCACAGATTGAAAAATCTGTCCATTTTTTGCAAAACCAATAATTAATTTTTTTTATAAAAAAAATTATATCTGTTTCTGGAGCATTTCATAAGGTGATAATTTTGTAAGAATTGCATACAGTCACCAAGTGAAACCAAAATTTTTATTTATTAAAATAATGATAAAATCAAAAACTTTTAACAATGAGACGTCCTTATCAATAATTTAACAGTCTTCGTTTTAAATAAAATTGTTATTTTTATTTTAAATCGAATATAAACCTAACGGACTGTAAACAAAAAAAAAATGTGAGTAATATAATTTAGCGAGGTGTGAAGTTTAATTTAAATTTATTCATACACATAAAATTTAATTTAATCAAGGTAAAGTGCAAAACTGAAAAAATCCTCATTTTGCGCCATAATTATAAGCATTCCAAAACCATTAACGGTGAGGAAAAATATCAATTTTATTCATAAGTTTTTTTTCCCCGTGATAAATGGCATTTTATTAAAACTTTCTTGGTGGAATAAACACATTACTGGCAGAAATATAATTAGGATCTTATTTTGAAAGTTATTTATTTATAATTATTAAGCAATAATAACTGGTTGAATGAAATTCTTTTTAGAACCTATTTTAAACGAAATTATGAAATACATATTAACACAGTAAAAAGTATATGTGCTAAACAGGTTTAAGATCATGAGAATATAACACAGACAGAAATATTGTAATAAATAACTCTGAAGAAATTTTAAATTTTCCAAATAATAAATTATACGCAGAGAACTATAACAGTAATGAAAACATAATAATACATTATAATACAATAATTTTCACATGTGATTATAAGCGAAATTCTCTTGGTTTTTTTTGATAAAAAATTAGAGAAAAGGATTATCTTTTCTTTCTCGTTCTGCTTTTAACATCTACTTAAATCCTACCAACCAACTTTCATGCGCTATATAACTGCAACTGTAAACTTCT
The DNA here is from genome assembly GCA_019974015.1 of Nephila pilipes. Classification (NCBI taxonomy): domain Eukaryota; kingdom Metazoa; phylum Arthropoda; class Arachnida; order Araneae; family Nephilidae; genus Nephila; species Nephila pilipes. The sequence goes on from BMAW01044008.1 coordinate 572,640, forward strand.
CTTTGAAAATTCGGGACTTCCAAGTATTGCTGAGTATGCAAGCTTACACAGCCATTGGTTGCCGTCGTTTATTCTCTTTCACTTTGTTGATAGCTATTTAACAAGCACCGCTATGCCTTAGCAACAAAATGCTTCCATGTTTTACAAATCATGTTTAATATCACTGAAATAAAGGTTTTAAGCTAGTTATAATGGATAGATTATTCTTATATGTCCTGATTTAGTCTCTCAAGATTCAGCTAGAATGCTTTCAATAGTTGGTAAGATCGTGGTTCCTTGTCCGTGTCACTCGCCGATTGCAATTACCCCAAGGTGACCAGTTTTTAACATTCGAAAAGCGGGACACCATTGACGAGGGGAGGGGGGGAGGTCTTGATTAAAAATTTGGTACCTAAATAAATTACCTACCTAAATCATATGAATAGCTGATTTGTTGACATTACTTGTTTAACTAGCACTAGCATGCAGTACGATGTGTATTATATGATAGTCAGTTACAAAACTCAATATGTGAAGGCTTTACTTCGTGGACGATCAACAAACTTCTTACACCCTGACCCTTCTATCTAAAATTCCCCTCCGTTTCCAATTTTTGTATAAGATTTAATTCTCTTGCCACAATGTTCCAAATGATGTTAAATCGCTAGCGGAACATGTCGCCGCCTTAAGAATAAAATTTGTGGAAGTGAACAAAGCGGGACATTCTCTCTTCGTTTTACAGCTACAAAATGTTTTCATCGCTGCTAATGATGAAAAATGCCATTGTTCATTAAGTCCAAACAATGGTGGTCGTATTCTAGCAACTGATCAAGGCGAACTTTGATAATCAGTTCCTGATAATCAGTTCTCAACAGTTATTTTTATTATTATAGTTCAACAAAATAAAATTTACAAAAAATAGTACAAAACTCATATCCTGGTGAAATAGCAACATGGAAGCCGAAAACCATATATTCGTTCCCTAACTTGTCGTGCATTCTTTCTAAAACTCGGTTTTTCTTCAGACCCAGCGAGGGAAAAATTGTTAAAAATCGGGACATCTGGTTACCTTAAACTACCCTATCTACTGAACAATAAACCAGACACTAAAGAAAAAAATCTTCATCTTTGAATAGAATCGCAAATCAAGAACTGTTTTCAGAACCTGAATTACAAACAGCTTAAGCAATTGACTCTTCTGTTCCTGTTACAACTCCTTAAATCTATTACTTGTTTTCTTGTATCTTGTCAAGTGCTGCTAAGCATCAGGAGCTTCAAGTAAAATAGAATCTGCAGAAAAAGTCTCAATAACTAGTAATATTGATGTCTCAATATGTAATGAAACTTATAAAGCCCCCACAATTCAATAAAACAATTAAGTCAAAAATACGATGTCGAAGAAGAAAATCTGCAATCACTACATATATAAAACTGAAACTATCCTTTCTAAATTGGATTAACAAAAAATTTGGACCTGGCTTAGATACTTTACAATTCAGCTAAAGTTATATTCAGTTTACTTTTTATTTTCTACTTATTAAATATAATTGTTCAAAAATTGATTCAGAAAATTTTGTTAATATATAAATTCTGAAAAGACAAACAAATTACATCGGGTATCTTCCAATGCTGTACCATATTTAAATTCCTTCAATTAAAATTTGTATTGTGTGATACATTCATTTTAGATATTAATTATGATTACAAAATTGTTTTTTATTTTATTGAAATTTTTTTTAAATGGTTTTGTTATGATATTTAATTTTTTGAAGTGGGAAATATTGACATAGGATTATTTTGAAATGTAATTATTTTATTATAGGTTTTTAAAAATGCTTTTATTGTGAATTATTGAATTGTATTTATTAATTGCAAAATTTTGAAATCAATCTGTATGAAAAAATATGTGAATTTTAAATGCATTAGGTAAACAATGTGATATTGTTTGAGAAATACTTGAAAAATATTATAATATTTATAACGACTAACAGAGTAACAATGAATGTAATTACTACGATTATAAAGAATACATAAATGAAGTATATCAGCATGCAATTATAAGTAATCTAAATTTAGGTAAGGATAAAAATCTGAGAGAGATTAGGAATGTTTGTGTATGTGTGAAAGTATAGTTTTTAGACTTATGATTTCTAACAATGATAATTATTCAAAAGAAAAAAAATAATGAGGATATTGATAACTTTTTAACTAATTCGGATATTAAATATAATCTACTTATTACATCTTGTAGAAAATATAAATATTGCATTAAATATTTGAAATTAAATGTGTGAATTTTAAGACAAAAGGGATCATGAACATTAGAGACCTAAAGAGTTCTATAGAAAATTTACAAGATGAGTTCGTTATTTGTTATATCAATAAGGTTCCCGGTAACTATTCAACTATTAGCAAAACACTTAAGGCTTCTATGACTAACAAATATCTGGTAAATAATAATACATTTATTAAGTTACTAGTAGTGATGAAGAAATTACCTATAGAAGTAAAGCTTTTTTTAAGGAAATAGTTAATTCTATGAATTTTGTAAAATCTTCTCATAACTTTTTAATTTCTAAATTTTATAAAATGCCTGTTAAATTTAGAACAATAAATAATGGTTTAAATACATTACTCAAGCTGGTAAAATCTCTCAAAATATTTTACATAAAACCTTAGTTTGTTTTGATAAGACTATTATCATTAAAAAGTATTATGAAATTATTAATTAAGTTAAAGATAAAAACACGCACTCAATTTATAGCTATGAATTTGAAGATTTGCTTAAATCAATCGATATAGAGGATTTAATTTTAATGTTCTACTGGTTAATTTTAAAAATAATAGTAATTGTTTTATTTTTTATGAGAAATTTAAAATTCACATTAATCTTGTTTTAAAAGAAAATAAATTTCTTATAACAATAAAAAAATATAAGCAAATTTAAGAAGTATCCCAGTTTGAACCAGCTAGTGATAATCTTGCCAATACATATTTACGTTTTTATGTACAACTTTTTTAAAGAACTAGAAATTCCCTTTGTTTAGATATATAGATAAACATATACTTTTTTCGATATGAATTCAACCCAGAGTTTAAACCTTATTTATCACTTTATCCTTCTTATTTAAAACTGATTAAAATTAATGTGAATTCTTACTAAACAGATTATTTAGATCATAAAGTAAATGTTATAGATAAATGGATTAGTAGAAATATTTTTTACAAAAGAAGTGATTGTTTTTCCCAATCAATAGAATTCCTTTTTTTTTTTTTCATAGTAATTTAAGCTCAAATAATTATAAGAGAATATTATATAACTTGTTACTTACGAATATTAAATTATTTAATAAATAAAAGAAAATTTAAAACATAAATTTATTTAATAAATTATTTTCAAGTCGTAAAATAAAATAGTTCTCTTTTTTGTACTTAATTTCTTTTTTCGGTTTTACATCTTTATTATTTAAATGTTTAGTTATTTTTGTTTTTAATATTTTTATAATCATAGTTAGAAATATTTTCTAGCTTTCCGATGTTTGATGCATTTTTCTTAATTTCAATTCTGATTTATAGAGAGCGATACTATCTTTAAATTTTATGTTTTGAGTTTTCGGTGGCAATTGTAAGTTCAGGACTAAAATGGCATTATCAAAAATGTTTAAAAATGCATGAGTTATATTATAGCTTTATTTAATTTCTTTAGTTTTTTTTTATATATTTAAACATGTTATTTTTTATGCTGCAGTTTGCATTGAGTTTTGATTTGAGAGCCATTGAAATTATTAAAAGTATCATAGTTCCTTTATTCTTATATAACATTTTTTTGTCGGAAATTTAGGGCCGGCAAGATATGTTAAACCTGCCAATATATTTTAAGCCTGATTCCGAATTCATAAATGTTATATGTTTTGTCATTTTTTGGATTCTTTCTCTCCTTTGGATTCAATATTCAATATTTTTCAAACCTTGGTGTGTATTGTTTTCATGTTATGAAGTTTATTTTCTTATTATTTTTGTCTGGTATTCGTTCCTGTACTTATCCTCATTTTTTTTTATTTTTTTGCAGCGTAATTTTCGTTTATCTAGTTTTTACAGTTAAAAATATATTTGCTTCTTTTACTTTTTCTGTATTCTAAAATGATATTTGTAAGTTTCCTTTATGATTTCAAAAAATAAAATAAAATAAAAAAAAAAACCTGTTTAATTTTTTTTTGCTTTATGTTTTTAATTTATTTGTTATATTAATGAAATTTCATTTGAATTACTACACACACACACACACACACACACATATATATATATATATATATATATAAACACACAAATAAATATATACAAAATAGCGCCCGACAAGCTTACTTCGGACCAAAAAATGAAGGCTGGCAACACCGTTCTCTCTCAAGGTCAACCGATGTATCTCCGCCACGGCGCAGAAAAACATCCTCCAACTTGGCGGGCAAACATCTTCCAGCAGAATTGATGACCCAGGATTTAAACATTACTGGTTGCATATCCCCCGAAGTAAAAAGTTGCATATGTATGTCTAGCTAAAACAACCGCACATAATTTACAACTTGTTACAAACCGGCTACGGCGCACATATTAAATAGACCCGCCATCACAATGATAAACACCCGATGACATCAAATTGAAACTTTCCTAAGCAAAACTCAGTACAAATGGAAGGGGTATATATAATATTTGTAGTGAAGACTGGAAAAACAACCTTCTCCCTAATATCATTCAGAATGTTCCTCTTCGTATAATCATGATGATTTTTGAGGGATAGTGGAGAGGGGGCTACATTGAAAAAATGACTACAGAAGTTGAAATACCTTAATAACTAGCCCGAGAGGCAATTTCACTTGGACTAGTTACTAAGGGCACTTCAATGTACTACCGGACAAGTTTTCCTTGCACCCAATCGTCAAGGGTTCGAAACACCACTATCTCTCATAGGCAAGAATCCTCTGAAGCCTTCGAGTAGAAAAACACTCCTCCAAAGGTGGGGTGAAAAACACCGCTCCCTACGAATTACAATTCATCAAATCATTTTCTTCGTTGTATTTCAATTTATTGACAGCCCCTTGTCGATTTATTAAGCAACTAGTGCGCTTATTGCTGAGGGTGTGGCTCCTCGCTTGAGGGGAATGGAATAAGGGGACGACAAACACAGTTTTTCCCCTCCCTCCCTAAAGAACGAGTGGGTGGGTTGTACGTGCAACAGGCAGTGACTCATGATTCATGAATCGCGTGTGCCCCGGAGTCCTTCCTAGGAAATCAGTTCTGAGTTGGTAAGCGACGACTGATCCCCGACGGACAAAACATCCGATATGTTTGTGAAGATAATCACCAGCTTATTCCAAATGCAAACACGTATACTTTTCTTCCGATCATCAACTGTGAGTGGTTGGAAGGATGTACTTGATTTTGATGACAGCACAGTAAAAAAGTAGAATGAGGTATAAGCAATGTCTGAATCATTAGTGAAATGATATTTTGGTAAACGATGTTATTTTTTGATATATTGCAGAAAAGATGGAAATAGCTAACGGAATGATGGAAAATGATGTTTGAGAGGAAGTGAAATGTAATGATTTTGGGTGAAGTGAAATGACGAGGAGACAGATGTTATTATGATCTTGTGTATATAAATGGCAAATGGAAAACGTTCCAAATGCGAAAAAGGATTGAAAAGTATTCCCAACGTTAAATATAAAAAGAAATAAGAGATATCATTACTACTATGTTATAGTGATAAATTTTATTTCAAGCGTATATCAATAAAACTTCAAGACAAGAATAAAAATTATAATTATTACTTTATTTTCGTTTCTGCATATAATTAAAATTACAATTCATTCTAAATTAAGAAAATAATAATTTTTTTACATGACTAGTAAATTCTAATACGACAAACGAGCTATTGGTGGGAGCGGGATCTATTCAGAGCTAATTTGGAGCAGTCAAATAAGAGAACATTCAAATTGTTTGTACGTATCAAATTTTATCACCTATTTAATATAGGGTTAGACTTGTACATTCTTTTTGAATCTCATTACAGAAGGATGAATAAAGTATATAAGATATTTTAATTATTGAAATTAACGATAATAAAAATACTCAAATTCGGAAAAGGGCAAAGGTATAACATATTATAGAAAATTATGGAATAAAATTTAATCAAATTAATGAATTCCGTTGCAAACAAGGTAAAATAATACAAACTGTCATGCATATCAACAATTCTAAAAACATTTTTCTAATGTTTTGAAGAAAACGAAATCATTTTAGCTCAATATTCCATTACGGATGGGATACATTTTCGTTCTTTTATAAAAATCTCTTTCTAATCCGCGTTCTTCATAGTAATTGAATTACTAACAGAAAATAAAGGAAAACAAATATCAATGCAAAGAAGAAATATTGATTCAACTTACTTATATGAATCGATAACAATTTTAAAGTCCTTTTATTCATTTTTTTTACTATAAAATATTTTACAAACTGAAAATTGCATCGGAAAGATTATTCTTCCGAATTAAATATTTAAGTGATTATTTTGATAGAAAACATTCGAATTGGATAACAAAAGAGAATAGAATTACAGAAAAAAAAACAAATCCTTTAATCCTACTGAATGACTTTCAAATCCCCTGAAGACTTTCAGAAAGTAGAATAGCCATTCTATTCATTTCTAATATCAATTTATTTTATTTTACTGAACTTCGTTTATTTTGAGAATTGAACTTTTTTATCCCCGAGAGAGACTTTTCTCATTATTTCTATCCAGATACATTTCAGCATTCCACGCCCGAGCAAAACAAAACTGGAAAAAATAGTCGAAGAAAGAAGAGAATCAAAAAAAAAAAAAAAAAAAAAAAAGGCCGAAATTATAGAACTGGCTCAAAAGATGAAAAACGAAAGCAATTAGCCTATTATTGACGTTAATTAAGAATATTAAATTTTTGCCAGAGCAGAAAAGAATGGAAGGTCAAGGAAAGAAAAAAAAATCTTCCGTCAATTATGGAAGGTTCTCCTTCCCAAGGGTGAAAGTAGGAAAAAAGAATTCAACCCTGCAAATGTCACCGCAGGGAAGCCACAACTACAGGCGGAAGGACAATATGCTACCATTATATACTGAATCTTATCGGATAAAAGTTTCGTTAATTATACTTATCGGGGACCAGGAAAAGAAAAAAGCATAAAAGAAGAAATAATTATGAAAAATGCTGCTATAATTTCTTCTACCACGCTGGTTATTGCCTAAGGTTGTTGGATATCATTGGAACTATTACAAGGGATACAAAGTATTATTTAACGATCGTGTGATCGCTGGGTTTTCATTAACATCAAGTCAAATTGCAATATAAGGGAAACGAGATATGATTGCAATGGCCAATCTAAAGGGTGAGATTTAGTTACTAGAATAAATTTGATGGGATGGTAAAAGGATCTGCTTCTGGATTCAATCCCATTATCGAGATTGAATTCCGCCCACTGGGTTTTATAGGTTTTTATGAATGTAGGCAGGGAGCTGCGATGTGTGTATTCGAATTTTTGACGGAATGAATAGAAACGGAAAAATTGTTTCTTACTATTTTTTCGCTTCTCATTTTGGGGTAAGTGTTTCTGGTTTTTGGATTTATTATATTTTGAGATAAGTGCCTAGTTTATTAGATAAAGGAATAGAATCACACAATAAAGAAATGTATCTAAATCAGAATAGATTTTGATTCAATTTGAATTTTTTTAAAGTGTGGAATTCCAAGAGACGGAATTGTAAATAATTAAATAACTGTCTTATTATTCTAAAGAAATAAATTATGAGATTAAAAAGAGTGCAAAGGTAAAAACTGATTTTTTAAAAACCAAGAAATGTACGCGTGATACTGAAAATAATGATACATTTTTGTATTATTTTTTGCTTTCACATTTAGTCAAAAACTGCTGAAAATATTTAGCTTAAGAACTGAAGGATATGAGTTCGTAAATTTTAATTAATTATATAGTTGCACTATCTGTATATAACATGTACTTTAATTGAAGGCATATAAATTTGAAACATATAAATTATCTAATATATAAATTTGAAAGTATATTTGTTTGCCTGTTTGTCGTTTCTACAAACCCTTGATCACAGCATTCAAAAATTTTTTGGAATCTTTCAAGATATTTGAAATGAGCCGTAAGCATATTCCCACAAAAAAGGGATAATTTTGGAATTACCCCCTTCCTTTACATTTTCCATGTTTTAACTTTTCTTCCAAAAGTTTTCTGCTAAAAAAATGATTTGAGTTTCTTAAAAAAATTCACGATTAAAGATTATGGAGACATATAAGTATTCAAATCTAATGTAAAACTGGATGTTTCATAGTCTATTGCTCCTTTACACAAGCTCACACTCTAGACTCATACTCTTGATTAAACCCTCCAAAAATTTGCGGGATGTTTTAATAGTTTAAATGAAGAACTGGGTAAATTATCTATTACTAGATTCTGAATAAATTCTTGAGTACACGCGCAGTGAGCAAAGGACAAATCGTGCTACAAAAATGGTATCGAAAAGTTGGAGGGTCGCTATAATCAGTGTATCACCCTTGAAGGGAATTATGTTGAATAAAAAAAAAAACTAATTTTGCCAAAAAAATGTGTTTTACTATGGTAGGCCGGGGACTTTTCAATTGACCTGTTATGTATATTAAAAAGATAAGTCCATTGGAAACGAAATAAATTTTATTGCCCTATACACATTTTAAGCAAGTCGTATTTAAACAAACAATATAAATTCATCCAGTATTCATGAGCTACTTCAAGTTTAAAATCACTAAACCTGAGAAATTGCATTTTTTTATGCTATATAATCCTAGCTATAACTGTTCCTTCACACTTAACAGGGAATCCATTTATTTCTTTCCTTAAAATTTTTTAAAAACTCCAAGCTGTCAAAAGAGAAACCTAATTAATTGCTTAGATTCTGGCATATTCTTCTCTTCTTAACTATCTTTTCTGTCCTTTTCCTCTTAACTATCTTATCAACTGCTTAACTATTGTAGAAATATTTGTAGGTTTTTTTAAACGATAAAATCTTATGTATGTCAATCATTTCGCTGTATCTGACTTCATTCTTTTGAAAAATGGTTCATTATTTTTAATATACGTGATGAATGACAGAAAACTACAAATTTATACAAAAAAATAGAAACATGAAAGAATATGGTTATTAAGCTGTTTTATTAAAAATGTTCTATTAATTTTATGAAATTCGTTGTCATTTTGAGAAAATGTAGGAAATTTTATTGCCCTAGTTATTTTATTGTTGATTAAGCATTCATATCAAGCTAAAAGTGACAGTATTTTCATATATTTACAAGAATGCGTTTGCTGCTTTAAATTTATATCTTCAAAAATCAATTAATTTAATAAGTAAAAAAATTAAATTATTATAAAACCATACATTCCTATGACAGCTGTATTCAAATTTTATTTAAATTTTGAATAATTGCTTTGAAATGCAGTCATCAAATTATTGTTGCGTTGAAGGTTTTGAACTCTATTTCTGCCCGAAATAAAATTCGGTTAACCATAATGAATACACCTCGTAATTTGGATTCTTTTCGTCAAATACGAAGGTTGACACATGAGCTGGAACGCCTTTATCAACATCCACGCCAAATTCGTCACCGATGCATATCGAATTCTTCCTCCAACAGCCATGTGGCGAATATATCGGTCTTCATCCCCAGTAGATGCTAGTACGGTGGGACCTCTATGCAGAATAAAAGGAGGAATTTTAAAGTAAACTGATTTTTTTTTTTTTCGGAATGCAATATTGTCTTTAAGTGAAAGGGTTTTTTTCCCTCCGTTCTCTCATTCAGAAATTTTTAAATTTTTGTGGAATATTTCTGACTCCAGTAAACACTCTGAACAAGATCAGCTCAATTTATTCTACAAAATAAAAGAAGCCTTATGTGATAAAAAAAATAAATAAAACTCCGTAAATAGCATAGAAATTATGCGTACATTTTACAAAATTTTGTAGAAAATGTAGCTTCGTTGGTTGAAACTTTAGCTACAAAGTTGTCAACAATTTCACTCATTCATTTCATAACATTTATGTTGCTTTACGCCTTCTATAAACTATTCTAATATCTGTAGCTTCAGCAGAAAGATAACTTTCAAAAGTGAAAAAAATTTAAAATTACCTGCCATCTACTATATACATGAAATATTGGTAAATCTTGAAATTGTATCTATCGAAAAAAATTTCAAAATTAGGTACAAAAAACTTATAAATCAATTTGCCAAATACAAAGCTCGAAAAGTTCTTCTATAATTTAGCTCCTACCATATATTAAAATGATTTTTCTTAAAATTGTTTCAGTTTATTTGTTTATTATATATATTTTATATACCTCGTTAAAAAGACCGAACACATTTTATGTGAAAATAGATTTAATGTGTTCAAATAATTTAATTTCAATAAATAATTAAAATAAAATATAACTTGTTTATTTACTCGAACATATCATAGATCTTTTATGAGATACATATTTTTCAAATTTATAACACATTATATATGGGAATTACTTTTATTTCTAACTGTAAGATGTTAATGTTCAGTAGTATATTTGGTATTATATGTGATTGATATTTTATTTCGCTTCACTTCCAATGCTATTTTTTTATAATATATATATATAAGTATAATACATCAATAAAAGTGCATGAATGTGGGTTTTAACTAAGTACAAAATGTTTTCACACTTAAAAAAAAATTAATGTAAGGCGTAATTTTTTTCGTATTATTTTTATGTAAATAAGACTTCATTTCAAGTGTTAGCCAGAAGATATTTCTCCCTAATATTGTCACTGAATAAAAGCGCTCATTAGACATTTGCACGACGATCCGATAAGGTTTGTCGAGAACCTACCAACAATCATGCACACTAAAAACTTCTCTGCACGTGTTTCTGTAATATCGCTAAAAGAAAATCCATCTCCTTGTAGAGCTGTTACTCGACCTCGTGCAAACAAAGAAAGCTGCTCATACGACCTTCTTTGTCTCTACAGAGACATTCTTCACTCATGTCTAACTCACAACGCTGAATCTAAAAAATATAAAACTCTATATTTACGTCGCACATGTAAAGCAAGCGTAATTTCCATGTTCAAAGAGGCGATACAAGCACCACTTTTATTCGTCTATCATGAAATTGGTAGAGGAATCATCTTTTAGCTGTACAAACAGGAATCTAATTTTTTATTTATCTGTTAAAACTCATTCTTGGTGTAATATATATATATATATATATATATATATATATATATATATATATATGTGTGTGTGTAATTAAACATACCAATACTTTAATCTAAAACATCTAAGGAAGTAATTTCAATAATTAATTAATAAAACGAAATGTAAGAAATCATTATTGTACCATTGAGTATATCTATATAAATAAACAGATAAAACGTTATAAACAACGAAAAATGAATAAAAATAAGTTTGCAAATTAAATTATAAAATAAAACATTATATAATATTGTAATGTCCAAAAAAATAAGTTAAACACTAAATAAACTGACAACAACCAAAATTATCAAAAAGAAATAAATTAAAAGACATAAGAAACCAACTATTGAAGAAAAGCAAAAAATGGAGTATAATATATTTAATGTTGCAACAGGACTTAGACTGTTAAATTTTTTTGAGGGATTTTTCAGAATTATTGACCAAACTATCCGTATTAAATAAATGTTAAATTAAAAAAGTTTACGAACACACACACATATTTTAATAATAAAAAAAATGTGTGTGTGTGTTTGTTTGATTGTGTGTGTGTGTGGGTAAACAAGATCATATAAAGTACAGATTTTAAAATCTAAAACATTTTAAAAATATTTAGAACATAAAAAATAATAAATCACAAATATTATCAAATGAAAAAGTTCTTATGAAAATAAGTCAAAAATTTACCTATATACATCAAACAATATAATAATTTAAGCAAATAACAACAAAAATTGATGTAAAGTAATTAATACTGTTCAATACCTTGAAATGAATAATATGTGGTTATACCAATATAATACTGTTCCATATCTTGAAATGAATAATATGAGGTCTGACGGATCCAACCATCACTCTTCAGTGAATTACACATTAGGGTAGGTTAAAACCAAAGTTTAAGAAGAAATACACTACGACAAATAAGAAATTCAACCAAAGAAAAAAATAAACATAATCATTTAAACCTAAATATACTAAAGTGAATCACAAAAACAATCAAAAATATTTTACACCTGTGAATAAATTCAACGTAAAAGGCATTATAATAATTTTATCATTATGATCCTTCAAACTCAAATATAATGGAATACAAATAAATTACCACAGACAAGTTATATCAGTTCTAACATGAGGAATAGTTTAATTACTAAAACAAACACAAGTATAATGAAATTTTTTATATCTTTCGCCAACACAGTAACAAATTGCTACCAATAATGATTCATTAAAAAAAACACCAATTTTCATCACATTTATGTAGAGTAATTTTTTTAAAATTCTCTCCAATTTGTCTCCTTTATATATATATATATATATATATATATATATATATTATGCAAATATCAAATCCAAATCATAAAGATATGATTATTCAAAAAATCCACACATAATTAGGCGCAAAGCAACCATAAGAATATATGAAATAAATACACTGAAAATTTATGAAAGAATAATTTAAAATATTTAAAAAGACAAAAATCCAGAAAGAAATGTAACAATGAAAGAAAAATAAATGAAAATATGGAACCCAGTAAGTCAAAAAGCAATATCGGGCTGAGGACCGATTAAGCGGGGTTAAACTAGTTTAATGGTACCAACCTTCCCCCTTTGCGACTTGGTAGGCTGAATTAGGAAATCCAAATTGCAAAAGAGTTCATGATTAAAAGATGCAAACAAATTCAGCGATAAAATCTACAAAAATAAAATCTATAATTCCTGGTAGGCTGAATTGGGACATCCAAATTACAGAAGGGTTCAATGATTAAAAAATACAAAAAATTTCAAAGGGGGAAGGTTGGTACCATTAAACTAGTTTAACCCCGCTTAATCGGTCCTCAGCCCGATATTGCTTTTTGACTTGCTGGATTCCATATTTTCATTTATTTTTCTTTCATTGTTACATTTCTTTCTGGATTTTTGTCTTTTTAAATATTTTAAATTATTCTTTCATAAATTTTCAGTATATATATATATATATATATATATATATATATATATATATATATACTGAAAATTTATGAAAGAATAATTTAAAATATTTAAAAAGACAAAAATCCAGAAAGAAATGTAACAATGAAAGAAAAATAAATGAAAATATGGAATCCAGCAAGTCAAAAAGCAATATCGGGCTGAGGACCGATTAAGCGGGGTTAAACTAGTTTAATGGTACCAACCTTCCCCCTTTGCGACTTGGTAGGCTGAATTAGGAAATCCAAATTGCAAAAGAGTTCATGATTAAAAGATGCAAACAAATTCAGCGATAAAATCTACAAAAATAAAATCTATAATTCCTGGTAGGCTGAATTGGGACATCCAAATTACAGAAGGGTTCAATGATTAAAAAATACAAAAAATTTCAAAGGGGGAAGGTTGGTACCATTAAACTAGTTTAACCCCGCTTAATCGGTCCTCAGCCCGATATTGCTTTTTGACTTACTGGGTTCCATATTTTCATTTATTTTTCTTTCATTGTTACATTTCTTTCTGGATTTTTGTCTTTTTAAATATTTTAAATTATTCTTTCATAAATTTTCAGTATATATATATATATATATATATATATATATATATACGTGATTTTTAACCACAGATGATGAAGACAACGTTTGAGGTCTCTGGCCATTTAATTTAAACACTGCTAACCGCGGAACAGGCGGCCATCATCAGTCTTCTACCACGGTCACGAACATGAAAAAAAAATTTGGCATTAAATATGTTTAAAAGTAGTCTAAATTGATTGTTGGATTTTATCATTTTACAATGAAAGATGATTCGAGTTGTACGAGTACTTTGCCCTAGTTTATAGAACTGTGAATAATTCTTGCTCACTAATAATTCTGTGATCAGGAAAATCTTGAAGCGATTAATACAATCTGCAAAATAAGGGAAATGTTGCAAAATTAGTGTTATTAATTATTTATTTAAATGTCGTTTATGCCAAAGTATTAAAATAACTTCAGTCACGCCTTGTTTATTGTATTGTAAGCTTCCGACTGTGTGCTAAACTCCAGATACACTGGAGGTTAATACAAAATGTGGAATATACGAATAATTTTAATCTACGGTCGGACGATAAGGTCGACACCGGCATTGACACTCCACTCTCTATGTTCACACTGTGCTAAATTAAAGACTTTGACAGTTGACATATTTAAGGAGTATCAGACAAACTGCTCTACAATATGTTTGGAAAAGTGAGAACGAAATCCGTGATTCGTCGGTTACCATTCGATTTCTGTGTCACCTAGACAGGATACTGTAGCCAGTCACTCAGGCTTCTGCGAACTCTTTAATAACTTCACATGATTATTATTTTGTTTCCAAAACAAAATAAAATGATTGCCTTAGCATGATACATATATTTTTATCCAGTGTTGTCGAATTATAAATTAATTCTTTAATTCTACTGAAAACATTGTGTAGAATAATAGTATATGTTGAATGTTAAATCGAATGCATTCTCAAAATCATTAAATAGCTTGTTAAGGAAGTTGTGGAGTAAATTACTAAATCAGGTTCAATATCCAAACATTTGGCGTGGTTTGAAATTACACAGTTCATCGCCAACAGCCCTTCTCTAATTCTGACGCGACGTTAAACACAACAAATTATTTTGAATCGTTTTTTCTTCATTGAATCTTTTAGATACTGTTAGTTTAATAACTGTTGAGTTTATTTTGAAGACATATGAGAGAAAAGGTTTCTGCTTCATATACGTCATAATCTATAAATGAATTTTTTAAATTAATTTATTGTTTACTAACGTCTCATTTAGAAGCTACACAACAGAATTGTCGATGGACTTTGAAATTTTGAGGTCGCTCATGTAAGGAGGATAGCAGTTGAGCTGGTACTTCACTCTCCAGACTTCCACATCATTCCAATGGGAAAACATTGAGCTTTCTTACTTTTAATGCGAATAGGGCCCGTTACACGTCGGATCTTTAGTGATATCAGGACTCAATCTCACGATCCGATGGAAACCCTGCAAATCCTGAGCTCGCAATCATGATCATTTGCCTATCGTGGCCACATCAATCAATGGCAGATGAATAGTAATGTATGTACTTAGCAGCATTAGAAAAAAACCATAATATCCCAAGGGAAAAACGGTTATTCTGTAAACACATAAATTATTGAAATAATTTAGAGTGAGTCAAATTTTGTATTTTGTTTTGTAATAGTTCCTATTTTATCTCTATCAATCTGCAGTCTTTATTAATTTTTAATTATAACTGTTAATTTTTTCGCCTGAAATTGTACAATATAGATTTATCTGGATTTTTTCTAATTTTATTTAATTGTTGTAAAAAAATGCATAAAAAATATTTAATTCATTTCAGCATACATTATTAATACATTGCACAAGTTTTCACTTTCAAAGTAATACCGTATCGTTTTATTAAATTACTAAACATTAGAAGTATAACGCATCAATTTTTTTCCAAAACTTATAGCTCTATTAAGTTACGAACACCAATTTCAGCTATCAAGATACGTCCCAAAATATGTTGCCGAAGAAAAGAACTCCCATATCCCTTACGACAAAATTGATGAGGAGCCCATAAAGAGTTTCCTCCCAAAAAGTTTTGCTTTTGGCTCATTTGATTCATATGCACTTTAACGCAAGAAAGGAAATAGAGCAGATATCCAAAATCCAGACATCCTTTGTTGGTGATCCGGAAGTCGTGCTTTCGTTGGGGGGCCCAGAGAATATTCCATCCGACACAAAAACCGACGCAAGGAGAGAGATAAGTTAGATAATGTGATCGATCACGTCATCGGATTGTCTTTGCTCAACTTCATTGATCGGGTGCTGAACATGGGATACAAGTCAATGCTGGCAGATATCGGTCTGTCAGTTAACAGATATCTGTGGTAATAAGAAGGATGGACTAGTCGGTCCCAATCTTTTCGGATGCAGATTTTCGTTCCGTCTATCGTTGTGAGTTTGCAAAGAAAAAGAACCATTTTCAGTCTCAGGAGTTTAGCATTCGATATAGCTTTGTATTGAAGCATACCAAATGTGCGTTGAAATTTTTGTTGTTCGTTAAGACTATCTTTTCTTTGCAAAAGAACGGAATTAGTTAAGTGCATAGTTGAATCAATTTTTATTTATATATACAATGAGGTATCATACAATTTTAATTATTAATAATATTAATAATAAATAATCAAGGTACTAGTGGATAAAATTTATTCTACATATTAATTAATTTTTATGAACTGAATGTAATAAATTACAGCTATTAACATTATTTCATTTCCTTCTAGAAGCTGTAGAATTAGTGTGCGAGTGATTGTGTATTATTGTCACAATGTGTGTGTGTATGAATTATTTTTTATAAAGAAGAAACAACCCAAATACTATTGGCGATGGACCTCGTAATTTTGGGCCTAGATTACATGACAAGGATGGCACCTGAGCTAGCTCCCCACTATCGAAACTTCCACATCCCGCTAACGGGGAGTCTTAGGACCTCGACCAAATTTAGCGTGCATCAGCGCCACTACACGGTCTTTAGTGGCATCATAGACGAACATTGGAGAAACCTGTAGTATCATGAAGTTTTCATTATTGCTACAAAATCATTGAGGTAAAAACTTAACTTTTATTTATTCTTTTTATGTTTTTCGATATGGTCAGTCACTATCCAGAGATTCATTCCTCCCAGCAACTCTTCACTTTCCGAAAACCGTCATTATAAAGCTCAGCATATTGAACGCTAACTTATCCATACTGCGAGTTACTTTAGTTTGAAACTAAAAATAAATAAATGAGTAAAGTAAAATAAAAAAAATTAAAAAATCAACATTAATTGCTGTAATTTACAAAATTGTTCACAAAAGGATCAATTAATATGCAGAAATTTTTTTTTCCGGATATCTCGGTTATTTCGGATACTCGGGTAGCACAAATTTTATGCTAGATGGCTCTTCTCCGCATATTCTAAACAGCTGCTAAACATGCATTTTAGGAATGATAGAGTTATCAGTTTCCTTTTCCCAACAGTCTAGTCGCCACGATCACCTGACATGAACCCTTGCTACTTCTGACTGTGGAATGATTTAAAACATATTATGAACGGGACTCAGACTGCGAACTTAGCTGAATTAAAAACACGCATTGTGCAACAAATTTACAACATCACAACTGATACAGAACGATCTATTATTCTGCGCTTTCAACTTGTAGCAGAAAACAGTGGATAGCATATTGAACATTTCTGAAACAAGACGTAGCAACTTATTCACGACTTCCTTTCCTTAATAGTTTCAACACCTTTTGCTTTTTATACGGTTTTTGAATTTCGGATAGTAAAAACAATTTTTTTTAATCCTGTGTCGCACGACCTTGTGGTAAAGGATGGGATTTGAGAAAAAAAAGAGTGCCACAACCCCAGTCTTTTAATTAGCCTGTTATGACTAATAAATCGACATCTATCAGTCAACTTTTGAACTATTTTTTTTTCTTTCGCAAAATAAATTCCCATTACGTCATGTACACTCAGATAAAATATCAGGTCAATACCAGTGGTTCGTTTTTCAGCCTTTCAAAAATACAACTTTTTTTACTATCACCCTGTATATAACATATTCCATATTCTGTCATTTGTAACTTCATAACAGGTACATTTTGTAACTTAACACACACACACACACACACACACACACACACACATATATATATATATATATATATATATATAGTACAAAAATTGAGCATTAATTGAGTGCTTCATTTTTTAATAATTAAATATATTTATACTCTTATTCACATTATTAGATACATTTTACCTGCAAAATATTTCGAAAGTTTTTGTATAGAGTTCACTCTTTAAAATGTGTTAATAATCATAATGATCATGTAATATATTTCATGTTTTGCTGCTTACATTTCGGCAATTTATTAAAGATAATTACTCATGTATCTTGAGCGGCAGGAAGCAAATTTCGCAATACCCTCGTAAATTGAAAATAAACTAAAGTAAAATACCATAATTTTATCTCTTTATAAGAAAACTAATTTGATTTTTTATTTTAATTTTACACATTACTATTATTTGTATATTTTTATTTTATTACCAGTACTTAATGATAAAAATTCAAGATTAACTAAAAAATGGTATTTTAATTATAAACATTTCAAATGATGGATATCAATCATATTTTTATTGATGTTTTTGGATAGCTCATTGCCATTCTAAGTTGCGAGAGCAATCATTACGTACTAAATTCTCGTACAATAAAGACAATTCAAACACTGAAATTAAAAATAGCTAAATTAGTTAAATAGTAATTATATATTGAAGTTTTCTCTCTGATGAAAGCCTCTTACCCTAAAGGAATTTTTATGATCTTTCATTATTTGGCTTAACCCTGTAATTTTATCAATGAGTGATTTATGCTATTAAAAGATGCAATTCAATTGTGCAATTCTTGAAACACAATTTGGTTTTATTCCAAAATAACTAAATATCAATTTCAACACTTAAATTAGGGAATTGAACACGTGTTACATTGTAAAAATTCTCAAGAAATATTTTTATCCTTCATTAGTTACCAAGAGATTGAGGTTCTAAATATAAATTTAATTACATAGCAAGAAAATTATTTTTCTAATCGTAATGAATATAAAGATATAAAGACGGGAGTTGAAAAGAAAACATTAATATGACAAGAACAATAATGATAAAAAAATAAAACGTTTTACAAAAAAGAATTTAGTTTCAATATATCGTTAACAGTGCTTTTTTAAGATTTGATCTCAAATTCAAATTAATCTTCTGTCATGTTTAATTTTATGCCTTTCTTTGTAACCAAGAAGTTTCTTTCAAATTATTTGTTCGTTTCATGAAAAAATTTATTTAGTTTTTTAACATGTTTCAACCATTAATTTTATTTGTTTATAACGTTGATAGAAATTATTTTTGATAGCGAAACTATGACTTTTTCTAAAATTGTTGTATACACTTTGGAAAATTAACGCAAAGATATTGAATGGTATAATTATTTAAAATTTGTATTTTTCTGGTAATTTTTTTGTTTACATCTATTTGCTAATTAAATTACTTTATCTTATAATATGAAAACAAATTGTTTACCTTAGAAATATATTAAATTAACTAAGTCCCCGTAATATTGAAAAGAATTTCGTAATTCATTTTAATGAACATAATAAATTTATTTAAATCTTAATGGTAATTAGTACTATTCATATTTGAAATAGAAAACAAGTTTTTGCTCGAATGTACGGATCTAATTTCGAATGTATGAAAATAAGTAAAAAAAAAATTCTTTTCAAACTTTACAAACATGATAAAATTCTATTAATTATATAAAATTGAAATTTTATTCATATTTAAGCATTAATAAACAAAAAAAAATTACTTTTATTGTATTTAAATAACTTTTAAAAATTACAACTTCAGTAACTTCTTATGCCGCCAACCATCTATTTGGTTGAATATTTAATTTCTACACCCGAGTTCAGGACAGCTGTTCTATTGAATCCATTAATTTCCCTCAGAATCGACAGAGACACCAGCTCCACAAATATATTCAAATCGGAGCAAAAGCATAATTCCGTTCCCGTAAAATTGGTATTGTGGAATGGTTCTGTCTCACCCTTCGGTTCATTAGACACCAAGAATAGTTCCATGGGGTCCTCGGAGCGTGGACATGACTAATCAGAACATTCCCAGCTGTTACCATAGTCCAGCGAAGTCATAACCGATTGTGTAATTAACCCTTTGGATTGAAAACTGTAATTCCAGAACATTATTAGCAGCAGTACCCTATCCGCGTATATCATGGCGAAAGATACGGAAAATCTTCTAATCCACAGAGGAGGAATGACAATTAACTCCGATCCGTCCATTCTCATTTGGAAGAGCAGTCGTTTCTAGATAAGACAGCCGGAATCTTGTAAGTCACCTTCCTCCATGCACTAGAGAGGATATTGGCCGATGTATTTCCGACATTGGTCTATGTCCCAAGAGTCGCCTTCGGGAGGGGATTGGATAATGGCTCGATTTTGGATGTCACTGTGTTTTAATACATGAATACCTAGCTAAGGTGGCTTTGGCATTCTTCGCTCATCGATTCAGATCTAGTCCCTAATTACAGCATTTATTTTTCTTTAGGAGGGTTTTAAAAGGTACTTTGGGGGATGTAAGGGGTAATAAGACTGACGAATAAAATTATTATATTCGAGTTGGGATATTTCCCGAGAAATAAAGTGTTATTTTCCGTGATTGATTATTTATTAATGTTTCACTTAGAAGCGACGCAAAAGCTATTGTCAATTGACCTGAAAATTTCAGTTTCGATGAAGTGTCGAGGATAACGCCCGAGGCGGCCCCTCCTCTCTTATTATCCACACCATACCTTGAGAGAACTTGGGGCCTCAACTAGATTTAACGTGCCACAGTCCTGCTTCACACGGTAAGTCTTTAATGGTATCAGTTCTCGAACCCACGATTTGACGAAAATAACGTTGGTTTTGAGTTCGCGACCTTTACAACTAGGCAGCCACCACCACTAATCATGGCAGTGGTAACCAAGTGTTGAGTTCTTCAATCTTTACGAGAGATTTAAAAACTCGAAAATGAACACAAGGTTAGGTGGTAGCCTAAAATATTCAAATATTTTGCTTATTGAAACTGTGAAATTTAGAAACAATTTATAATTTTTTATAAAATTGAAATTGATTGCTATGTAAAGAAATCAAGGACAGACGAAATTATTTTTTGATTCGCCTTAATTTGTATGTTATTACTTTTACAAACACACACACATACACACACATACACACACACACACACACACAACCATACACACACACACACACACACACTTTACACACAACACACAATACTTACACATATATATATATATATATATATATATATATATATATATTCCTTGATTAAATTATTCTATTTATACTGCTCAGTTTTGTAGAAAAAATGCAACACCATGAAAGAATCATAGAATCAAATGAAATTTAATGCAGAAACGGACTTGTACTGATACAGAAATGGGATGAAATTTTCAAAACAATGTCATAGATTAAGGTCTGACAACAGTATGGTGCAGCCACCATGCGCTGCAATAAGTGCTGCTATACGACCGTGGTATGGAGTCAAACGAGTTGAATATTTAGCTTGGGAGAGATTATTATCAAGCTGTATGCGCAACCAGAAGTTCGTCTTTGAAACTGCAGGACGCGCGGATCACTGAGCGAGACGCCGTACCAAAGTTGTCCACACACGTGCTCATGGCGAGCATATCGGTGAATAAGCAGGGCCAAGAAGAAGTACAGCGTTGTGCTGAACGAAGTCTCGAACAGTCCGCGCAACATGTGGGCGTGCATTATCCTGCTGAAAGACTCCAGGGATGCCTTTGCGAAGGAAAGGAACGACTTCAGGCTGTAGCATCACGGACGTACTCTGTTGCTATTGAGATTAATCTCACCATCGTATCAAATTGCGATCGTACGAGAATCGCACCCATACCATAACTCCGGGTGTTCGACCACTATGTCGTTCAATAAACACTCAGAAGGCAGCGTTGGAACGGCATAACAACACGAACACGGCCATCATGGGTCCACAAATTGAAGCGTGATTCATCTGAAAAGACAACTTGGTGCCAATCAGCTCGCCTGTCTCTGTGCTCAAGAGCCCACTGCCGACGCAGCCGTCGATGATTCGCCGTGAGGGGAATCCTGTATAAAGGCACCCTTGCACGCAATCCACGGCGCAGCAGACGACGACGAATTGACGAAGCCGACAATTGTACACCTGTAGCAGTAGACCAACGTGCTGCCAGCTGCCTGGAGGAAGCTGTGCGATCATTCACCGCCATGCGGAGCAGGTGTCGATCATCGCGCTCTGACGTCACCTTCTGTCGTCCAGTGCCTGTTTTTCGAGTTGTTCGGTGCTCGTCGGTCCACTGCTTCCAAACTCGCATCACTGTGGAACTGTTCCGCTGCATACGAGCTGCTATTGCGCGATAGGAAAATCCTCCTTCTCGAAGGCCGATTATCCTCCCTCGTTCAAACTCCGTAAGTTGCTTGAATTTCTTATTCTTCCGTCGTGGAGGCATACTCAGGTCTCACTAAACGTTTGCCACTAACAAATAATCATAGACTTTTTTCAACGTCCCGCTACAGCACTTTATTTATACGCTTTCAGCATCAATTCAGAGGGCGCTGCGCGCGCCGCGCACGCGCGATGGCTCTGAAACTTTATTAATTTGCATAATATCCTATAATTGACATTTGCTGCGAATTTCATTTGATTCTGATGATTCCTTCATGGTGTTGCATTTTCTACAAACAGCAGTTTATTTTAGTTTTGATTATAAACTACTCTTTTTAACAGTTTATTAAAACTTCTAATTGTTTGCATTTGACATGCGTTACTCTTCAGTCAGCTTTAGTTTTTTGCCTGTGAATTTAGCATATTTTCTTTTTTATTGAATATTTAAAAGAGTTAAATAGTTCTTCACTGCACTTATCTGACAAATAACAATTTCATGCTTTTTTATATTAACACTAAGTTAAAATATGTAAGATATCTTTGCATAATTAATTCTTCAATAATTACAGCAAATTAAATAAAAATGCTGAAATACATAATTTATTCATTTTCATGGAAATCCGTCCCCTTAACTGAAATTAAGAAAAACACTTATTTTTTACATTACAATCCTCTAATAACGAAAACACAAAATTTTTAAATTTAAATTAATGAAGATAAAATATTTTGATTAAATTTCAACTTTATTACAATGAATAATGAAAAATAAGTTTATTGAATTATATAAAAATGTATTGGAAATCGTTATTTCAATTTTAGATATAGCAAGTATCTGAAGAACAACTCAGATTTAATTATTGAAACCAATACATAACAAAAAGTGTATTTACTTACCCTCCTCTTCCCAATAGTTTGCATGGTTCAATTTGTGCTTACAAAACTTAAAAAAAAAAAAAAAAATCGATAAGTCATTGTCTTTAATTTCTAAAAAAGATATTTTGATTCCCCTGATATTACAATAAATATCAACACTAGTATTATTGATACTGTTTGATAATTAGGAAATTAAATTTATTAATTTGTTTTGTGTAATACACATATATAGGTTTTATTATTATTTGTATATTTTCCAAATACAAGCAACACTGTGTATCGTACATCTTATATCTTTGTCAACTTTACTTTGTTGCAAAGATTCTATAAAAAGAAAAAGTAACTAGATATGACATGGAAGAGGAAAACTGTATACAAATCTAATGAAATGACTCTTTTTAATCCATCTTAGTAATAAATGAATCCAAACATATCTCTAATTAATTTTCTCAACAATACCCCCTCGACATCATCTAATTCTTTTCAATACAAGTTTAAAGCATCACAGCAGATATATATTACGAACGACATGATTTATATGATTACTTCCATAGAAGAATAATAATACAGCTTCGACGGAACTTTTCCCAGAACGAAATAGGTCGAATAATAACAACTTTTAAGAAGAGAGGAAATATGCATATCCACGCTTGATATTGGTCAAAATGAATATGGCGCGGAGCCAAGTTTAATCTTCTGGGTATAGAAGATTTATTTATCGTAACTAGCGCAACATTACACATTTAAGTCACGACAAAATCTTTCGCACTCCAAGTTTCTTTCATAACTTGACACCAGTGTAATTTTGCTACTTGAATAATGACTTAATCCCTCGAATTCCAAAATCTCATCAATCATAGGACCATCAAGCGGAACGGACCCTGTAAAGGCATTTCATTGCTTAAAATTAAACCCCCTTCCTAAAAGGATGTGAGGAAAGATCCCTTTTGTTTAAGCCTCCCACCCCCTTCCTTTCCTACACACTTGCTGCAAGTATGGGATTCCTTACCATTATAGTTCCCAAAGAATGCTGCGCTATGAATGCCGAAAGCGTGCATTTTTGGCATTTTTCCGCTCATCGCCAAAGACGCCATCTTGAGATGGGCTCTTGTCGATTAGATTTGTCAAGAAAATTACCGTAACCCACTCATAAATCTCTTTTTGGTTATTGTCCTCCGCATAAGGCGTTACCAGTTTAATGCGGATTTTCGAAATTGAATTTCGATCCGGAATTCAAAACATCTCTCTTATTAAATGGATAGATAGATGCCTGTCTGCTTTCCTTTAGCAGCGGAAAAGAGTTTGGTCGAGAAATATGAGAAGCCAGTTCGGAATCGGCAATTTTTTAGTCCATCCTTTTCATTTCTGGATTCCTTTTGTTTGGTTCTTTTATTTCTTTTTCTTGATGGATGTTTGCCTTGGATGTAATTTTTGGTAAATTCAAAGCAAAGACAGATGAGATAGGAAAGAATATTAAAGGTTTTTTTTTAGTAACATAAGACTCGGATTGAAATATTACGAATGATTTGATTTATCAGCTCTATCGGAGAGCGTGTTTTATTTCATAGTTTGCCTCTTGCTTCTGAAGCTCCTTATATACGTACATTTCAAATGCGTAACATTTTATCTACTTAAAAAGAAACTGTTTCAGAATAAAAATATATATACATGCACACTTATATCTTTTTTAAAATTTGGCTTTGTTTTATTTTGATTTTAAACGTCATATTTTAATCAAGTTTGGATGTATAATTCATTTTCTTTCATTTAATTCATCCCTTAGATTTTAGCTGTATATTAGACTCTTAAAGAGATAATTTGCTACTTTAAATACATTTTTAAGTTCATTTATTTAGTCACATATTGCAAAATAACATTAGAAAAAATGCAAATCAAATTTTCTTTAACATAAAGAGCTCATCGAGATATTTTTCCATTATAATTAACAGACAAAAAATATCTTTTTAAAAGTTTCCTTAATGTTTCCTTCTTGCACATCAAATTTTCTTTCCCTTTTTCTGTCTCAGCACATACAATAAAAGAAAATAAACCTTGTTGAATTTGGATATTTCTACGCATAACTTGAATAATCGTAGTTTTGACTGTTCAGCATAAATATTGTAACTATATTTATCATACATACTTTTTTCTTCAAACCTCCCACGTAAAAAATAATAGAAACTGTCGACTCAAAATATGTGGTCGCGATAGCCTATTCATATTCGCAAACTCGCGGGTGGCGTTGTTTTCGTCAAGCCATGGATTCAAGTTCTGATCCCACTAAAAACCAGCTGTGTTACAGGGCTAATATATATCAAATCTAATGAGGCTCAGTGTCCTATGTTGGGATAGTGTGAAAGTTTGGAGACTTGACTGGTGTTAAAATTGTGAGGTTCTTAACCAATAGCCTCGAGTTGCTTTTAAGAGCAACAATAATAAGCAATCTAGAAAACCGTAAAATTTTAGAGTTTTAGTATAGATTTTATTAATATTATTTCATATTTATCCATATTTTTGATTCTCCAAAATTTCTTCGTTAGTACAATTTTTTTAAAATTTCGTTTCATCAATATTAAGCCTCCTTTAATAATTTAAAAATATCGTAATATCTACTTAAAGGAATAAGCAAAAATTTCCTCTTTTAAGAGATTATTTTAAATAAGAATCTATTTCCCTCCTTTTTTTCCTCAACAGCAGTCATATATAACATATATATATATAATAACACATAACATGTGCCTTTGAAACGCATCAACTGTAAAAATAAATCATATTTTGCTTTGTTAGGTGCTTGAATTTTTTCATATCAAATTTTTTAAAAAAAATCGTAAATTAGTTTATTAGTTATATTTATTGTATCAAAAATAACAGAAGAAACCGCTTTATAGAGTAATTTAATGGATCACACTGTCTTGTAATGTCTTATAATATAATATGTTGAAGAAAGAAACTATCGAAATTGTGGTCGAATGTATAAAATAACCTTACAGATCGAATCAAATAACTACTTATGGCAATACAGAATAATTAATAGAATTGTAGAGTACTGATACTTTGTTTAATAGCCAAAAGAAAAAGTTTGAAAAATAGCTGCAGTCCTTTACAATAATAGAAAAAGCAAATCTTCGAAAAGAAAAAAAAATAATTTCTAAGAATAAATTTTTTTTATTCATCTCACATTTGATACAAAATACATCGACAAACTCATTAATTTTTATTTTAGTATTTACGACTCCAAAAAAAGTACTAAAATATCCACTCTTATTATCAGACTTATTTTTCAGGCATAAAAAAACTACTAAAGCCAAAAAAAAAAAAAAATTTAAATGTCAATGTTGAAACTTCAGTCTCTTAAAAAAGTATATCTTTTAAAGTTTAAAAATGTCTTTCAGGTTTATAATAAAGAAACAGTGTTCCAAAAGCGCAAATAGGCTGATCATTACCACCCAAGTAACGCAAATAGTTTATGATAGACTTTTCTCTCACAACAACCCATCACGTACCAGACAACGGCACATTAGAAGCACATAATAAACAATAAAAAATAGCGAGCACCCTATCTTAATAAAGAGGGAATCATAGTTTGAGAAGAGCTTCTTCTTATCTGGTTCTTTCCATTATCTTCGGACTTTCACCATGAAGAAAAGTATCGAACGGGTCCTTGATTAATGTTGTTCCTCTCTGCCGAGATATTAACAGACGTTCCAGCCACCACCACTTCATTTAGGCATTTTTTCCCCCTTTTCTTTCTTTCATTCTTCCAACCCCCTTCATCTCATACTCTCTAGAAATTGTTCTTCAAGAGCTCTTTTTCGTTCGCTTGCGAAATTCCTGTTGCACGAACACACACACCAAACCTCCCTCCTTCAAATGTCACTCCTTCTGGTAAAAGATTCTTCTCATCCTAAGTCAGCCATTTTCTTTTTCAACTTCTTCTTGGCGACATTTTTATTTTGTTCCGTTTTTCACTTCAGTTTTTTTTTCTCTTCTCCTCCTTATTCTGTTTAACTATCGTCTGATGAGATATTCAATTATCGGCTTACGAGGTGGAGATTTTTCTAAGCTTGTAACCCGATCGGATTAGCTACTAATCGACTAATTTGATGAATTATTCAATGTTCAATTAATGGAAAAAAATAATAGTTCCCCCAAAAATGATCTTAAATGAAGAGGTTCGTTAAGTTTTCAAAAGGCCTTTTTGGATGATGTTTTACAAGTTGTCGTTATTGGATCATCGATTGTGTTATAAAAAAGTATGACTCTAGGGAGAAAATATTGTGTATAGGCTGGTTTTACAAGAGCAGGTGCTTAAAAGAATAATAAATCGGAAGCTTTTAGGAAAATAATGATGATAAAAAAACCCTCTTTTTTTCCAAGGATTAAGTGGGATTTTCACTATTAACCATTTATATATATATATATATATATATATATATATATATATATATGTGTGTGTGTGTGTGTGTATGTGTGTGTGAATTAATAAATTATGTCAACAAAAACTACTAACTAAAAAAAGACTTATAAATATAAGCGTGATAAAAACATAAAAACTAACGCATGCAATATGTTTTACATCTTTGATAAATATAAATATTTTATTTTCTCTGTCAAAGTCAACTGTTAAGTTCAAAATGAATTATTTCAAGAAAAAAATGTTTTTGGTACAAACAACATAAATTCGTTTATAATTATGTATCATTCGCCCATTTGCACTATTTGCACAGGGAAATAATGAACACAAACTTTGTTTTGTATTCTTATATTTAGAGTAGTTTATTCTTAAAATCTATGGAATAAAATCTTTTATCTAATTTCTTCAAAAAAATTACTTTTTTACTCTAAAATTTCTGTAATGGTATACACATTTTTCTTTAATTTAATTTCATTCATTCCTTTTTTTACATTAACTTTTTTATAAAAAAAAATTATAGCACTTATGCAAGAAAAAACTAAAGTGTAAATGTGTAAGTAAATGCAATTTATTTTCATGCTTCATTTCTAATATATGAAAATGTATTAAACTTTTACACTTTTGTAGCAATACAATATGCAAATTAACAGATCGAATAGTTCGATAAATAAAAAGAAATAAAGGCAAAATGTAAGATAATTACCAACACTAAAAAATAAATGCATCATGGAACAATTTTATTTTTTTTTTTTTTTTTTTTTTTGGTATTTATGAAAAAGAGAAAGACTTGTATATAAAAACAAAGGCTATCAAATCACAATACTGTCGTTTACAAAAAACATTCCAGATCGTACTGACAAAATAAAAGTTTCGATGAGAAAACATAATTAAGTTTAAAGAACATTACAGTACAAGGATGATTCAAAAAGTATCTGTTTTTGACGAGAAACGACAATTCTAATGTTAGTAGGTATTATCTCCGTGTTCTCCTATCTGTTAAACAAGGCTGAAAAAAATTGACTTTGATTTATAAACTATTTTGAATAAGAAGCCATTTTTCTATCAAATCAAAATTTCATTGCGGCCGCAGATGGATTGATTATTTATTAACAGAATGTTTCGTTGTCACCTTCGATGAAACCTGGATCCATCGTTTATTTTTTTTTAACCAGAAATCCAGTCACGATCAAAACTATTGATTACCTCCGGTGTATTTGTTCTAAATTAGTGGCTCTTAATATTTTTCAGTTTCACAATTCCAATCCTTAACAATTTCGAACGACCCCCTTCCACCATACATAATCATATATAACATAAAATTCATATTATTTAATTTTGAATTTGGCTAAAAAATAATTAATAGATAACTTTAAATTCTAACTTATCGAATTTTCGTTAAAAACTTATTTTATTAATTTAAAATGAAATACTCATAACTTTTATCATCCTTGAGTAACAAATAATTTTATCTTGAAATATAAATAAAACAATTTCTTTTTTATAATTATTAAAATATAATATCAATCTTAATCGAATAAAACTGTAAATTTGTACAATATATTGTTTTTGTGATGTACAGTCTTGTGATGAAACATTAACAACTGACCATACTAGATAAAGCGTTTTCTTACAAGTCATTTTCTTACTTGTACTTACATACTAGATACTTTTTCTCCTGTGTTGCACAGGGCATTTCGTATTACGCGTGTACGATCATATTTTGATTCCGAAATATGCTGAAATTGCAATAAAAAACGCGATAATAATGCATTTAAAGGTTAGTTTTTAATATGTAAATATGATTTACATCTCAACTTAACAGATATTACAATTCTGTAGTTGAGCTCCACAGAAAATGTAACATATTAAATTTGATGAGGATACTTTTCGACTAATGTGTCCTGAAAGTAATGCACCTAAATTAAAATTGTGTGACCCCGAAATTTCGTTTTGTGGCACCATTTGGTGTCGCTACCCACAGTTAAAAACACTGCTCTAAAGAAAACGATGACAACCTCATTGGCCGGAACAATTATAGTTTTATCTTTCTTGGATGCGAAGAGCATTTTACTCATAGACTTCTTTGAAAAAGACAAAACGAGATCACTGGAAAATTGGAAAATACTACAGCGAATTACTCTATTCTTATTTGCTATTCTTAAAATAGATATTAAATAAACCATTAGTGTATATGTATAAAAATTTGAATTTTTTTTCTTCGGAGAATGAAATGTTTGATTACAGAGAAGACACTTTGAAGGCGCATGAAAGGCGAATGCTTTCAACTGCTTATAATCAGTATAATTGAAATCATATAATACCCAAATGTTCTGTGATTTTTGAATTTAACGTAGTGGTCATAATTGGGAAATATAATTTTTTTCAGCGGGAACATTCATTTATTTAAAACAGCCCATCAGATCATATATCCTCTTTATCCTTTTATGAATTATAAAATGTGTCAAAAATGATAGTTAAAATTAGTCAAATTCATGAAAGGGAATGTTTATTTTAAAATTTTCATTTTACATTAGTATAGTTAATTCAAAGTTTCACAGAAACGAAAATGGAAGTTAACTTCACTTAACGCATTATAGTTACAAATTCAGTTATTTGCAACAAAAAGATAAATAATAAAGATTACAATAAGTTAGTGACTGCAAAGCTAGAAAAGACTGTGAAACAAAAATTAAAATTGTATAAAAATAAAGATATTTTATTTTAAAGTAACAATGACAAAACGAATCTCAATGTATTTGAAGAAACAATATATATTTTCAATGGTTTAGGTTCTTAAAAAGAATCGGGGTCTAAAGACTTCATTAAATTTTGTACTTCAAATATAAACGTATATTGAGAATTCTGTCATGTTTATATGCTTTAAGCACTGAAATTATTTTCTCATGCTATCATTATTAATTATTTAAGTTATAACTAAATAATAGTCTAATAAATAGAAATTTACAATGTGTTGAAAACCGAATTATTTCATTCAAATCTATTAATAATCAACGATTAATTCGTAATCTACTGTAACTGGGGGTATACCTTATATACGTCAGATTGAAATCCCCTCCAATTCATTAACCTCCCGGATGGGATCTGATCACTTCTTATGCTTGTGAATACATTCATTTTCCCTTCATTTATACTTTAATCTCTTCATTTATAGTATACCCCTAACTAACTTCCTACAATTTCAATATCAAATTGTTCACTGCTAATGGACGTAATTCTTCATACCTCTTATTAAACATCGATAATTTTAATCTAATCTACATAATTAACGTTTCACTTATTAGGAGTTTAGTTTAGTTTAGTTTTTTTTATTAACGTAGGAACTAGAAGCAACACGAAGGCTATTGGCGACGGACCTCGTTATTGTGAACCTCGGTCAAGTGACGAGGACGACGCCTGAACTGGAACCCCCTCTCCTATCTTCCACACCACTCCAACTGGAGGACTTTTGGCCCTGACATATTTTACATGCATCAGCCTCGGCAACACGTCGAGTCTTTAGCGGCCAAGGATCGAACCCGCGACTGAACAAAAACCGCCGGCCACGAATCCGAAACCATGACCAACTAAGCTACCGAGGCCACTTATTGGGATAGTTTTTTTATTCAACCAAATTGATTTAAAATATCATGCTTGTTACAGATGAAAATTTGATCGACTCTACTTCATAGAGTGAAACGCTTTGAAAGAAATGAGTGCACTCCTCATGGGCTTAACATCTATTGGTAAGTATGGGTGTCATGACGCCGAAACGCGAAAGCCTCTTTTTCATCCTCATGTAGTTTACTGCTCCTTGTAAACACGGGTGACGCACCTTTAATATATCCTAGTAATTCTTCTCTATTTTCCATCTCTTTCTTTTTGTCAATCAAATCTTACGTTGTCCAACTTTTTTATAATCTAAATTACAGATACACATTACTCGACGCAGCATATCCATATTCAGCTCTTAATCCATAAATTTCAAATTTCACTCACCTATTCGTGTTTAATGGACACAATCACTACAATACTTCTACGTTTAGGAACATCAATAATTATTATTAGTACTAATATTTATTCACATCCTGATACTGATAAATATGAGTAGATATAAGAAATCCTACATACTATTAATGAACACTACTATTCCTCTTTTAAAGATAGTTGTCCATTATATTTGTAAATTTGCTTTGAATTTCAAATTTGTTGAAATCAATTAGAACTTTATTTTGTTTTAAATTATTGAAAAACGGAATTAACATAAGCGGAAAATGACCTAAATGCAATGTGTATTTTTGTTTAAATTTCAGATACGATAGAGGGTAAAAGGCAATAAGTGATTAAATTAATATTTTATGAAATATGAGATTTTTCATTTACAAAAATATAGAAAGAAAAGTTTTAGAAAACAATAAAGTTTGCTTTGTTTTCAAAATAAGAATTAGCAAAATGAATATAATTTTTAAATAATATTTTATCTTATTTGTATACAATGAAATATTTTTATTTTATTCAAAGATTAAGGAAATGATGATCATTTTTACAAAAAGAAATTAAACAGGTTTCTCCTAATGTAACATGTTACTCAATACTTTTCACTTCCATGGGAAAAAAGTCATTTCAACAGAAGTATTGCAGGATAAATGTGTATGAACTAATAATTAATTCAAATTCTTGAAATGGAATAAAAATAAATTTCATGAAGGACTTTTAATAAAGAAATTACTACACAATCAACGTGACGTCTTTTATTTATTATGAAAAAAATTCTTGTTATGTAATTAAAATTATTAATCTTTAAATCAGAGAATTGAGAATATTTCTGAATTCATTCTGTGACATTCAATTAATGTTCTTTCTTTTCCCTCAAATAAATAAATTCTAATTTGCATCTTCGAGAAAAATAAAAGAAATTTAAGAACCAGGGGATAAATACATTTTTGTATTAATCTATCTTCTACAAATGAATAAAATAAAATTATCTTTTATTGTTATTTGTTT
Organism: Nephila pilipes; assembly: GCA_019974015.1. Classification (NCBI taxonomy): domain Eukaryota; kingdom Metazoa; phylum Arthropoda; class Arachnida; order Araneae; family Nephilidae; genus Nephila; species Nephila pilipes. The sequence continues at coordinate 605,254 of BMAW01044008.1, forward strand.
CCCACAAATTTAGATTTAACGCGTTTAAATCATGCCACTGAGGCTTACGTTTTTACCACAGATTTGATTTTTCTTATAAGTCAAGAATGAAATCTAAATTTTCTTTACTTTAAATGAAATTTTGCTTTATTTTTAAGCAACCTGTTTACAATTATTTTGTTCCTTTTTATTACCTTTACTATATCTTATAAAATAATTTTAGTATGCAAATTAATTATACAGTATTTTCAGAGTGTATAATGGTGTTATATTACATAATACAACATAGGAATAATTTTAAAATAATTTTTATATGCACACAAATTATAGAAAACTACTTTCTTGATGAATACAGTTGTTTATATCAAAGAGTGACCTTGCATTTTAGCGACATTAAATCAGTATTTCAAATTCCCTATACATCAGGTGAAATACACTGAAGATAGATTGTATTTATAATAGGAATTTTTTACACACATTGTGTCAATATGAGGGCTATTCGGAGAGATAATGTTCCGTTAAGAAACGGTTTTCTAGGAAAGCGGAGCCGTTATCATGGGACTGCAATATTGCAGTGGGTGACGCCTCTAAAATTTTGTCAATGTAAACTAGACGGAGAGATTTCTTAACGAGTGTTAAAGACAAGTGAAAAGTAAATAAATGGGTAACCAATGGTTTCCTAGAAGAAACTTGACAAAGAAGATTAATGGCATTATTCATCGCAATATTGCGGTCGCCAAATAACGACTCCGATTTTCAAGAGAACTCTATCTTTATTCTGAGAAAAAATGAGATAGATGGGGACAAAGGAACATATTTGATACTAATTTGTAAGCATTACGTTACTTTTGGATATAGTGATCTAGCACATTAATCGCATCAAAATACAAAGTTTTGATGCCAGCATCATAAGAAAATTGGCGATGTATGAGGTTAGCCAAGATGTTAAGGGATATTTCATTTCTTCGAAATCCTCAAACGCTGGTAATTCAAGAATCACTTCAAACGTTAGAATAACAGAAAGTCACTTGATCCCACTACAGACACGGCAGATGATTCGTTTGTTCTCAACCGGAGGACTTCTCGTTTCATTGTGCACTTTTTGTATTTGAATTGAACACTCGTATCTATCTTCTAATCATCCCCTCACTCATTACTTTATCGCCATAAATATCACAGACTTGTCTATGGATTTCGCATGGTCTCACGGTTCTTCATTCAAAAAGCTAATTGCATAACGAATTTCGCATTAGGTGGAATTTTCTATAGTCTTTAACATCCGTAATGCAAGATTTACACTTGTCAGTCTTTTCCCATTTGAACGTTTTTGTTTTGATGCATTCTGAAACGCATTCCTCTGAACTAGTCGTTTAAGACCTGGTAGATTAGAGTCATTTGTTGGATGCGAGAATTATTATATAATGGAAATTGCTTTACGAATTTCCTTCGTAGTATTGATTATGTTTAATTCAGATCCTTTATTAATAATTTAGCTACTGTAGTCTGCAATAGCTTAAGGGCGCATAACTAAAATATTGTCAGAGTTTACTCTGCTTACAAATTCATATGTCTTCATGATATCCTTTTTCAGGCAAAAAGAATATCGAACTTCTTATAGGCTTTCTATTATAAGTATCTAAGGTACGTACATGCCGAAAATTAAATCATCTTAATGATTTTTCGAATAGTAGTGTAATAATTATTAAGAGTATTACAAAGATTAATTTTCTTACATTATTGGAACCTAAATATATTTAAATTGTCCTTAAAAAAGAAGAAAAAAAGAGAAAAAAATCTTAGTATCTTTAGATATAGTAAGATATTTCAAATTTTACCCATATGTGCAAATAACTTCGAATAAGTTCGATCCTCAGTTTGAAATCAGAAAACGTGAGGAAGAATGGAATGTACTGCATGTTAAACAGAACTAAACCTCAAGTTTTTCCATGTTGTAATGAAGAAGTTAGAAGTATCTTGTAAAATTGGGCTATTCGCGATTTTCTTCACAAGCTTTGGGGTATTTTATCAAGTTGAATTGTGTAAAGTTACAATTTCTTCCCAAACAAAATGAAGCTTTATTAGATAAATTAGATGAAGATAGAAATTAAAAGAAGTGATTCAAAATGATAAATAAATTATATTCAATTAATGCAAAATTAAAGGAGATAAAGAGTAAGGAAGGCCGTCAGAGAATTGTTACAGAGATAGAAATTTTTATTAGTTTCGTGAATTGAAGAAAGTTCCACTAAGAAAATTAATCTACTTAGTTACTGTCGAAGAAAATTGTGAAATTAATAACGAGTAGATTGGTAAGACATATTTCTTATTTAAATCATAAATTAAGACAGTGAGTTGGGTTGAAATTCTCGAGAGAGCGACCTTAGATATTCTGAAGTGATTATACATAAAGAAGATGTTTTATTTTTGTGTGCCTTCAATTGGAGTTGAGTAGTTTTTGATTATTATAATAAAGTGAGATATGATATAAGAACCAAATAATGATGAATAAACGCCACGATCTGAGGTGTCGTTCTTCGCCACATTCAGTTCAAATCATAATACATAAGGCAAGGTGCTGAAGTTATCAGAGAAGAACACTAGCATAGTGTGACATATTCAATTTTTAAAAACAAACGATTGTGATACTTTTTTTTTTAAATATTATCTGTTCAACTTATAAAGGCAGACGATTTAATTTAATGTGATACTTTTTTTAAGATTTATCTGTACGACTTTTAAAGGTAGACGATTTAATCTAATGTGATACTTTATATAAGACATTACCTATTCTACTTTTAAAAGCAGACGATTTAAACTTAAAGTAATACCTTTTTCAATATTCTTTATTAAGATATTTTTTTGGCAACACCAGATCATAGTTTTGATTTTAGATAATTAACTGGCAACGGATTTGAAATTTAGTATTGAGTTTGGTTCCAAGAGGTAAAGACGAACGTTGAAAAAGTGGTGCTTGTATAAAATTGTGTCTTGAATTTATGCTTGAAAAGATGTGTGCAAATAAATGTGATGTCCTGAAAACAAATCATTTTTATTAATAGTCTTCAATACAGTACAATAGATATGATCTTCCTCTTTGGCTCATGAATAAAAGTTATGGAGTAGGGTTGGAGGTATTACATAAATAGTAAAATGGTTATCATGTACAGAAATGAAACCTTGAAAACAATGAAACAATGATTAATATTATAATGCCGATGAGTTTTATATTACCATTTACTATTTACAATTTTAGTGTTTCTTTGAAGATTTAATTATTCGAATGCTTTTGTTTGATTAAAATTTTATTTCCCATTTTTTTGTATAATGTATTATTTTAAAGCATATCACGGTGAACATCTTAGACATAACATTTCCAAAAATATTTTGTATGACAAAAACGAATCAAACTTTATATAAGCCATGCATTTTTGAACGGATTTCGCAGACTGTAACTGACAACTCACATTCTTCTGAGGAATATCTGGATTATCCACATAGCGAAATATTTGATCTACATTGATATTTATGAAAAAGAAATTCTGTGTTGAGAGACCAATTTATCATTCTATAAATTCTGTCATGACATTCTATCATCTATCATTCTACAGTTTTTATGAAGAAAGATTTTTAATGTAATAATAATATTCTTAGATATAATGTGAATAATGAAATGTAAAAGAAAATGTCCTTTGCTTATTTTTTCCACTCTTCGGTAGATTCAATAATGATCAATGATGAGTTGCAATGACCTAAATATTTTATTGGGTATTATATTGATCATTTAAGAGTTGCTCAAAAGAAACAATGATTAATAAGGGGAAAGATTTATCTTCGACAAATATTTATTTTTTTTACTTAAATAAAATCAATTACTTTATCTAACTAAAGGTGAAATAAATAGTTAAATATTTCAGAATAACTTCAAAAATAAATACATCTGTGAGGCACCAATTAAAATAAACATTTTAATTATTTCGATTATTTTAGCAGAGATTGAAAACCAAAATAATTAAAAATTCAACAAACAAAAGTTATATTTCTACTGTTAACTTGAGTAATTAAAATATTAAGTTCAAATAATGGCAAGTCATATAGTCAATATCACATGTACTTACATTATAAAAAAATACTTAAACTTCAATGAAATTTAGATTCGCTTTTCTTGTTTAAAAGAAACAAAATATAAATTTGGAAAACTACGTAATGTGTTGATTATATTATCTTATTTATTAACACTTGACTTACTAATTTAATAATATTTCCAACTTTTCTTACAATTTTCAATCCTTCAAATGAATTTTTAAGAATTTTAGAATAATTAATTTCGTAAACATGGGAAAAGAGAGCTTAAATTTCTTTTCTCATGTATTTTAATTGCTATATAAATTAGTTATTGTTTTTGTTTTAAGTAAAAAGTAATTATTCAGGCTACAGCACACAAACATAATTTTAAGAAGAATTTTAACTACCTCATGCAAATGTTTGAAAATAAAATAAAAATTAACTGTACAATCTTTTCAATGTAATGTTCAGTGTGGATTTGTCGATAATCGCCTGCTATAAAATCAAAATTTGATTGTAGCTGCATTCAGCTGTGAACATCGATGAAACATGAATTTAGATAATAGATTGCTTTCTGTGATTCTGTTTCGAAGAAGGTGAAGATGGTCTCATTGGTCATAAATATAATTGTCACGATTTTTTTAGAATGCAAAGGGCGTCATACTCATGGACTACTTGGAAAATTGAAAACGATTGATTAGTAATACTATAGGGAGTTACTTCTTTTCAAATTACCATTCCTAATACCCATTTCCATTTATAACATGACTCACCCTCATAAGATATTTTATTTATTGAAGAATATATGAGGACTTATGATTAGTAACAACATGCGGTGTAAGTAAATTTACCAATACTTAAGTAACTCTGAAATGTTTTCTAAAAGAATTTTTAGAAATCTTGAAAAAAGCTTCTATAAATATAAATCTTTAATCTAATTTAAAGTAAAGGATAAATATAAGTTTCATGTAGTGTTTGAATAACAATTTCGTATTTTTAAATCAAAACATTTAGGAGTAACGCAAAATAATCTGTATTCATAACAGTTGGATTTAGTACCATGCTTTCTAATAAGTATTATTTATATCCCTTCTTTTGTTTTTATCAATTTTAATACACTTTTGATAAAAAATATTTATCTTACAAATAATAAGAAGTTTTAAGTGTTCATCATAAAATTGTAACATTTTGTATACGATTATTAATTAAACAGTTCTTACTACTTTTCAACATATTTCTTACGACTTATTTTTACAGATTCGAGATATTATTTTTAGTATATAAGACTTTTTTTAAATTCTTGTTGAAGAAAATAAGCAAAAATACGTGTATGTTCGAAATGAATGCAAAGATATGATTTAGGTTGTTCCCAAAAGACTTCTTTAGGCGAACCGTGAATTTGAAATGTCCAAATCTATCCCGGATATACGAAAATATTTTTACAACAAGGTCATCTAGGTGACCTTGCATGATAAAGAAAACTATAGTTAAAGGTCCTACTTTTGAAATGTAGTAAATGTTACGAAATTCATAATTTTTAATGTTCTTCATTTATATAAACATGCAAACAGTATGTTCTTCGTTTTAATTTTTTTTTTGCAAATTATTGGTATATAAAGTATGTATATTTACTTTTTATTAAGATCAGTATTTAATTTATGTATAATGTAATTTTGTCAAAATAAAGGTTTCCATTAGATGTGGTCACGGAATTTACATAATCATTATTTCATTCCTTTTTATTTAATTTATAAAAACTGTTTATTGTTCAAAAATATACAAAAAAGAAAATATCTATTTTACATATTATAATTACTCTTCTTAGAAAAAAAAATAGAAAAATGAAATCTAAAATTTTTTTATAGAATTTATGATTGATTTTCTCGTGTAGTAATGAACTTTGGAGAGTTATGAAGATTTGAAAAGTCTAAAAGAGATCAAATATTTTTCTTGCTTCTTTTTGTACAAATGATTGCAAAATTAAGAATATTTAGCAACATTTAAATGTTACTTTTAGGTCAAAATATAAATATATATTATAAAACTAATATATTTATATGTGAGGATATAGAAGACACTTTATGATAATACCACTACTCTTGGCAACTTTTCAGTACTAATTTAAAAAGTAATAAAGAAATGATTGTTCTACTTCTAAAAGAAAGTTAGGTAGTAGCAATGTACCTATCAAGAGTTACGTATAACCTTCCTTGAGAATGAGATTATAATATTTGCATGGCTTCCCAGGACAATCGCTGTTGTTTTGATATGGTATGTTTATTTTTTTGGGGGAAAAGAGGAATAATTAAAGAAAGGAAAAAATGTAATAACTCTTTAATCTGTCAGATTTTTAAATGCTCTTCCATAAGATATGATGCACTGATTCAAATATCTTATGGTTCATGCATGAATCACAGTGTTTTTGGAAACTTATAATTGCTGGCAATGTAACCACTGATAGTTGTTTTACAGTATCTAGCATTCGTATAATATTTTAAATTTTGTTTCAAATGCTTACTGTTTAATATTAAGTTTATTTTGCTTTTTTTCATTCCATTTCTTTTTCTTTTTCATCTCCGGGTTAAGATGTCATTTAATAGACAAATGACTGGAAAAATTGAAGTCTCGTGTGAATCTGAGGTTAGTTTTTCTTTATTTACATTATACTAATTCCAAGTAGATATAAGATTCTTTTCAAAGTAATAGCACAATTATGCTTTTTTTATTATTCCTTTTGCATAAACGAAGTAAAGTATGACTTAAATGGATTTGTCAAGAAAATATGAATGTGATCTTTTAAGAGAAATGTCTTACCAAATATTTAATTTGAAAGTGAAAATCTGATGAGAAAACCAAAATTCATTTTAACACTTAAAGGGAAATGAAATTACTAATAGCTCCATATTTTTCATTTTTTTCTTCTTCTTCGTTATAGCTATCATAATTTCAAACTGAAATAAGCGAGAGGCAATGTTACCTTCAAGCATCTAATATGGATTTTTCATTTGATCATTTAAGAGTTGTGAAGTTTCACAAAAGTGATTGTTGTTATTGACAAACATATAAACATTTAATTTATAAAAATTTTCAAAATAGGTTCAATGTGTTGTTGTTTTAAAGAGGAATTCCAGAAATGAAGCAAATGTCTTCTGAGATTGCCCATCGGCTACTCGATTCTGAGAAATGTTGAAATGAAGAATTATTTTAAAATTTAGCCATTTAAAAAAGTATGGTGCTATTTTCAAAAGTTTGAGGCTATTTTAATTTTTTAATATTCTTCAAAAGTTAGTAGTATTAATTAATTATTATTATAAGAATTAAATTTCTCATCCAGTATTTTGAAAACAAAGAACATCCTTGACAATGCTGTCAAAATTTCCTACTTTAAGACCTGTTGTTTAAATCGTTATCGTTTTATTCTTTCTAAATGAATTTCCTAGATAAAATAATACACTTCGAAATCTGAAAAGAACTTTAAGAAAGACACATTTCTCAATGATATTAATGACAGTGGAATTGACAGCCCGGTGAAATGAACTTTTAACCTTGAGGAAAGATATCCACTTAAAGCAACGACGCAAACATAACTCGAAAGATTAATCTCCAGAAATCAGCCGTCACCATCATATTCCCTGTGTATACGCATCAGTTGATTACTATCTCATCGATATGAATAGTGACCCGCTCCCTTTTAAATGCCATTTCGAATAACTCATCACTTTCTGTGTTATCTAAAGTAAGAAAGGAACAAACGTTCCTTTTCATCGCACATGACATTTAAAGACCTTCTCACTCTCGATATGTTGAGACGTTGTTCATTTATAGAATCTAATATTTTTATCTCCTCCGTGTGCTTTGGGTGACAGACATTCATTTAACTGTCAAATTGCGTGACCGCATGAAAAATGTTACGCCCTTCTATCTCCATGTTATGAAGGAACTGTTACAGACGGGCAAACTGTGCCTCTTGATGTAGTGTGTGACTTGTCGCTGGTGTTCGCTCGCTGTAATCAATCCAATGGCGTTGAAATGTAGCGGCGAAATGTATATGCTTTAATAATTAATTTAAAGTGCTTTCTGGAGTTATGGTGAGGTGCTATAACGAATTTGTTTGGTGATAAATTCGGGTGACTAATGCACATTAAAAAGGTAATTGATTGGATGAATTATTGAAATACCCGGATGGATGTTTGGCCATGTTCACTTAACTAATGTACATTGTAAAGGAAATTGATTGGTTTAATGTGTCCCAAATGCATTAGATTTAGTTGATGGGATTCTTACCATTTATAGAATTATGGATTGAAACATTATTAATCACGTTACGTTCTTCCTTCATTATAATGCATTATTTCATAATAGATTATATATGTAATTTTCAAATTTTCTCCCGTTTTTTAACTCACAATAAAGAGTTCATCTTTATTTTCTAATACAATTCCAATTTATCCTTTAATTTATGTGGTCACGTGCTCATATAATTTGCCAAATCAACTTTTCCCACGATCACAGACCTGTAGGGATAATCTCTACTAGATTCTGTGTCTGTAGCAGTCCTTGAAATATCCATTCATCACATGATCCATAGAAATCCATCCATATAAATTCGAAACAAGGTCAAATTCTCTCTCTTTCGCTATTGTCAAGACAATGAAACAAGTTCCCAAAGTTAGTGATGAAAAATTCGTAAATACCCTAAAGTCACAAATTCACACTAAATTTCAAAATTAGGATACGCTGGATGTAGACTTAGATTTAATCATCTATTATATTAAAGTTGCAATTTGCTCCTTTACCTCCCACAGAATTATATTTTCTTCCGTTTTTTTCAAATTAAGGTTTATATTTGTTACATTACTCAAGCTGAGAATTGTTAATATGAAATAATTATTGAGTTCTTAGTATCTTTGAGTGGAAATTAATAGATTCAGGGAAATTTAACTTTCAACTGAAGCTGTCGAACTCTATATTAAGGCATTTTTCTTAACATAAAATTTTGTAAATTCTTCATTGCGTGAAAATATCTTTAATGTGTGATTCAATTAATAATGTTTAATCTTGTTCAAATGAGTTTTTGGAACAAATTGCCTCGTCAACGAGAATTAAAAATTTATCACCGAATTAGATATTTGAAACAAATTGTTGGATATTATCAACGTTAATTTTCTTTTCTGACTCTATCTTGTAGTATGTGGCAGGTGAAAGAGAATATCTTAAAAGCGTATTTTATTTTTCTGGTTTAAAAATTGGCACGCAGAGTTACTTTAAAATATAATACAATAACATTATAGTTATTCAGTACTTTTACTTTGTATTAGTTTGCTTACGACTTTGAAACTTCCCGTTTATACCTTAAAATGTACAAAAAAATTTTAGTTCGGAAAATAGGATTGAAATTTATAGTACACATAAGCTTAAATGTATGACATATATAAACTGTTATCGGTTTTCCAGCTTCAAATTTCCAGACAAATTTCGCAGTATGTAGTCCAGTAAAACCTGTCTAAAAGAAATTGATTTTAAGATTTACTAACATTTTCTTAGACGAGTTTTATTTAGACATACATATTTTTTTATAAAATAAATGTTTATTCCGAAAATTGCATTTAAGGATAGGGTTTCGAGTTTTTATGCTTCAGTTTATTTCTTTATCAAGAGTTATGGAGCCATGGTCATTGCTGGTGATTGGGAAGGAGGCAAAGGGGGCAACTGCTTCCCTACTTCTTTTTGGAAGAGAATTAAATTTTTATTCCATTTTTGCCACCTAAAACTAGAAATTATAAATAAAACATTTTTAAAAACCCTGTAGTAATTATTAAATTATCTTTCATTTCGTTTCATTAATTATTTGAAAAATACTTAATGAACATATGCATAAAATGCAATATTAATATATGCATCGGTGCTCGGCTGTTAGATTCATAAGTGGTGGTTAATTGTATTGTAAAAACACAGCAAATAATATATACTCACGCAGAAGATGTAATTTGTTCTCTGAGAAAGGGTTGTCAATGTGGATGAATGTGTGGGAGTCTACAAGCGAAAATAGACACTTATCGTGATTTAAACAGAGACAAAAAAAAAGACTCCGATACTTACTTTGTATTGTTTGCCTTTCTTTCTATAATATTAAAAAAAATCAATCTCGTGAGGTTACGGTGAAAGTAATCCAACAAAGGGACTAACGGAGAATGACGTTTTATTCACAAATATTATAGAATGGATGCAACACAGGTAGTAAAACTTAGAATAATATCACAACAGAAAAAATTGTAGCACTTATGCATATCAGCAACACAAATAGATACTAAGCAGTCCTTGTAATAACAATCACAGCACTTTAAATAATATTTAGCTCATCAACTTTCTAGTCCGCACCGTGGACAATGAATTTCTAATGCAGTACTTTACATGGACTCAGATTGCAATCCCGACGCATTTTCCTGTAGATGCATGCCCCTTATCGGTAGATTCAACCAAACTTCCCAGCTCTCCATATTTTTAGCGGTTAAGACCAAGTGTTACATTTTCTGGAAAATTCAGTAAAAACCTGTAATTTTTCTCCTAATCGAGATTTCGATAAGATTTTATTACTTTCGAGACTTTCCGATGATTGGCATTTTTTTTTCAATTACAAAAAAAAGGAAGAAAGAATTCTTTCAAAAAGCAACATAAACTTTTTTTTATCTTTTGTGGACTCTACTATGAAAATCTCTAAATATGAAAATAAACATTTCTTAAAAGATATCCATTTAAAAAGCTCAATGTTCTTTCATTTACGATTTATTGGAAACTATGACGTGAAATTATATTTTGAATCATCCTTATTCAAATATCATTTGTGTCAAACAAAGTCACTGAAAAGATTAAACCCATAACACACAATTAAAAAAGAAGCATTTTACCGTCACTGAATACCTTTATATATTCAGAATTCTTTAAATATTAATGAGCTAAAATGCTTATCCCTTCATACATCAACTAGAAATTGTTTTTCAAAACAGATGAGAAATTACCAGGTTAAACGCCATTAATTTCTCCGAGGCGTTACTTAAAACGATAAAGACTAATAATAGGTAGCATAGGTGTTGAGAAATAGTAATAAATCAATATAGAATGACATTCAATGGCGATACTCTAAATTGCTTTTAATTGGGCAAGATGCATTCATTTAACCAAACGTTTCCAAAAGGTACTTTGAAAGTGGATTATAAATAAAGCCTCTAATTTTCTCAGCAAATACGTTTTTTAGGATTAGTTCTTTCATACTACCTCGCTTTGTAAGTTAATTCTTTAAAATATGGCTTTGAAAGCGATTAAAAGAGCTCTTAGAAGAGCGTCGTAACATAATTATTCTTTAGTGGAGATGCACTAAATCACAATAGAGTCGCGAAGCTTGCTGTCTTGTCCAATGAAACCATTTATTCAATTTGTATGCACTTTATAGGGATTCTGTCGAAAGTGGCGTAAGACCAAGGAACAAAAGACTTTTTAAAGAACATTTTTCAGAATTTTTAAGACTTCTATTCTAATCGATGAACTGATTATTGAAAGACTTTCCGATAGTTTCCAAATATTATTCTATGTTTTTGGTGTAAGTCTTCTAGAGTAAGGATTGCTTTATCTTGGAGATATTTAATCGTTTAATAAATTAGAATTGATTCCTGTAGAAATTAATTGTAATGAAATATTTCATGATATTTTATTTAAATAGATTAATCAAAGCCATTATTTTTCTTACGAAATATTTTAAAGAAATATTTGCAAACGTGGAAATGTGTTTTGCCTTTAAAAAGCATAAGAATTTGAGATTTGAGTTATTTTTTGAGGTTGACCATAAAAACATTTCAAGATTCCAAGCTTCAAACTTTGGTGTTCAAATAATTTTATTTTATCTAATTGTCATTCTCATTCTTATTGGATATTTTAGGATAATTGTTTATGTTTACAAATGGAAAGCAGTAATGAGTTTAATGCAGTATTACTCGTCAAAGTTTAAGAATCAATTTTCTTTAAAATTTCAGTTGGAATATCACTTTTAGATCGACTAAACTGCGAAATTGCAATTGTAAGTAATTAATATATGCAGTTATCTCGTAATACACAATTGAGTATAAAGTTTTCGCCCTAGCAGAATCTATAAAAAGCGTAATTTTAATTAAGAAATCATTCATGCTATATTTACGTGTATGACATTCAAAAAATAAAATATAGTTTCTCGTTTTTATCAAAAGAAGAATTAAGTTTAAGGTAATTGCTCATAACAATGCATTTCTAATTCTGAATATTTAAATTTTCTATCCCCATTTTATGACATATTTAACCATTACTAAGGTGAAAAACAAAGAAAGAATGATTCGGTGAAAATTCTTCAGACTATCAAACAACTATTTACAATTAGAAATTTAAAAGTATAAAAAAAATAGTGTGATGTAATGCAAATATTTTAACTGTCTTTTGCTGTAACCTTTCTTGTTTTCGTACATTATTATATTTTAAATAACTATTTATTTAAATTGTTTATAAAATTAATTTTTATTTAAAAACTAAAGACAAATATCATGAAATATAAGGTGATTACAAAATAATAATTGGGTTTAAGTATAATCTATTTCTATTTCAAAAAGTATTATAAACACTGAAATGAACAACACCAACTAAAAAAGAAAAGCTCTTCAATTAGTTATAAAACTGTTACAAATATTCTATATGTCATTCTGTTGCATGATGGAATCTATGCAGAAGTTCACTTCTTCTCTGGGACATTGGAATATGTTATTGTCAATCCTTGCTGTGAATGCGGTGCAATTTCGGACATTCTCAACCAACCGGAATAACTTCTGAACAGTAGTGTAATGTTTGATTGTGGTTCGAAGATATAGTTAAAATAGTTACGACTATAAGTAAAACTTAACAAAACTTTATTTAAGGATTAAATAACGCTCGTAGCACTCCCAGGGAGGCCTATTCATCTGCTCCCTTGCTACTAAGACCTTCAACTGACTCGACAAAACTCACTTTTTTCTCCCTCCTCGCGGGCGGTACTGCCAGTGCCGCGTAGCGGAGGCTTTGAACTATTGCTTGGAGGGGATGGGAACACTACATCTCCCCACCAAGCTCTGACGTTACATTTACTTACACATTTAAGTCAGCGGCTGAAAATCTTAAAATTAGCACGCAAAATATTCACACAATGCAAATTAGCTCACAATTATTAACACTAAATGCACTTTAATAATTATCAGGTAAGAAGCAACATATAAGCGCGAACAGTATTACACGTTACAAATCATCAAAAATCATACACATTATAAAGCGTTAATTGATGTAAACTTCATGATTTTAAAATGATCCAAATTAGTAAGATATTCTAAATGCAAAAGAATTGTTAGAACACATAAAATAGCACAGGTATACATATAAAGAAATCAAATGAATATCCTTGCTTTCAGCAATAATTGATAGTGTTCACACTAAGCGTGATAACGCATCTGCATGAGGCATTTTGGATCCCACACAATGTTTTAGAGTTATGTTAAATCTTTGCAGGGAGAATGCCCATCTTTGTAGTCTAGACTGCTGCGGTGCACTTTTGTTAAAAATGGGAACGGATTATGATCCGTGCAGAATTCAATTTCGGTGCCGAACACCCACGATTCCAACTTTTTCAAACTCCACCCAATCTCGAATGCTTCCCGCTCAATGGTTGACCAAACTTGGTAGGCCTTGGTCAATTTCTGACTCGCATAAGATATTAGGTAAGTCTTTTCATCCAACTTTTGGGATAAACATGCAGCAATGCCGACTGAAGAAGCATCTGAATGAATGATGTACGACCGGTTCATCACAAGAGTATATAAAGAAGGAGCATCGGCAAGTGCACCTTTTAATTTTTTGAATACTTCTTCATGTTTATCAGTCCATGGAATTTTGTCCGAGACTCTCTTTTTAGTTAACTCCGTGAGGGGATACACAAGCTCCGAATATTTGGGAATGTACTCGCGATAGTAATTGCACAAACGGAGAACACTACGCAACTCTTTCTTATTTGTCGGAGATGCTAAGTTTCTTATCGTACGCACCTTCTATGGATCAGGCTGATATCTCCCCGACCCAACTACGTGTCCTAAAAATTTCGCATAGGTTTTCACGAAATCACACTTCTTAAGGTTCACAGTGAAGTTTAATTCTTCCAACTTCGATAAAGTAATGTTTAAATGCTGGAAATATTCACTGAAACTTTTTAAAAATATGGCGATGTCATTTTGTATACGCACGGGCGAATTCTCTATAAGGAGCAAGTGCTTTATTCATTACCCGTTGAAAAGTAGTAGATGCATTTTCCAGTCCAAAACTCATGACATTAAATCTTTACAATGAGTTTTGAAAGAAGTAAATCTCTACTTTCTTCCGACATCGGAATTGCCCAGTATCCCTTCAAAAGATTTAACGTAGTTATTTCGTTAGCTCTGCCAATCGGTTGGATCAATTCTGTTGTGTCTTACATAGGGAAATAATCCGTTAGCGTTGCACAATTCAAAGTCCGGTAGTCAATGCACAATCTCATGGATCCATCTTTCTTATTCACACAGACTACCGGATATGCAATCTCAACATTGTTTTCCTCGATTAATTCTAATTCCAATAATCCTTGGATGTGTTGATATACTTTGCCCTTCAGTGCTTTCGGCATCCTATACGTGAACGGTTTATTCATTTCGACGTTTGGCTTTAAATAGATTTTATGGGCATTAACTTTAGCAATGTTTACATTGCCCGTAAACAGTTTTTGATACTTTCTTAACAATTCTAGCAATTTGCTTTCTTTCTCATCTTCCAGATGACTTACATCAATATGATTCAATAACTCTTTCATTCCGGGCCTCAGAGAAGTTGGAGTGGGAAGAACTTCACCAAAATCTTCATCGTCTTCGAATATCACCCCGATTGCATTAACTCTTGGGTAATACCTCTTTATCTTATTTAAATGTTAATACCGAATTTTTCCCTCACTCAATTTCACTTTATAAGAGTGAGAAGGATTCAATCCAACTATTTCTCCATGGCCGTTCCACTGTGCGTAGAGTTCTTTCGTTGAATCAGGTATCAATAAAGGAGGAACTCCGCCCAACTCAAAATTTTGGAATGATCCTTGCGATTGAAATATCTTGCATAAACTTCTTGTCTTCCTGAGGCAATTAATGACTCCTGCTCAGCAGCCATCTCTAAATTGATCTTTTGTTCTTGTAAGTAGTCCACCATGGATTTTCCCATGTTCAACAGAATGGCAATGAATGGAATGTAACTGAAAATCGTGGGGTACAGCCTAAGCGCTTCATGAACACTTGAGATAACATTGAAATGAAATTAGAGCCCATGTCACTGGCAATAATATTTGGAATTCCTGTCCTCATAAATATCTCCAATCGCGCGTCGCATGTAGCTTTGGCAGACAATGATCGAAGAGGGGAAATAATATCTCCAAACATAAACATTCTTCATTTTCTAATATTTGCTCTCCGCTCTCTGCCCTTCCTCTGCTAATGAAATCAGACTTATATCCGCTACAGCAATATCCATTAATCTCCAATGTTGATTCATCGCTTGCGGTTTCGTTTACATTCTCTTGCAAAATTTGATATATATTTGATGGGATAATCGCTTGATCTTGGATTTTATCTGTGATCGCAGCTAAAACTTGAATAGGTTTCGAAAATGCTTCGTTCTTCTTGTTTCTTATCCATAACTGAACACTGGAAAGAGAGGCTTCTGTTTTTTCTCCGAATGCGCTTTTTAAAATTATGTTTCCTTCCTAATTATTTCCATCCGAAATGAGATCCGAGTTCAACACAGTTATCATCGATCCAGAATCAATTAAAACCATTGCACTCTTTCCGTTGACAGCAATTTCAGCATATTCGAGATCACTCATAGCTAATTTTGTTTCGCTTGATTTTTTCTTATTTCTGCTTTTTAAAAGGAACTCAGTTCGAATTTCTGCGGTTACTGCCTGATCACCTTGCGTGTGTCTATCAATATGACCAATCACTCCCGTCGCTTTGTTTCTTTAGGGACAGTTCTTCGCTAGGTGCTGTAAACCGCAAATACAACATTCTTCCATTGACGTTTTTATTTCTTCATTCTTTGGAGGTCTGGTATTTTCTCTTGAATGAGGTGGAATATATCTCCGTACTGGTAAATTTTTCTGTTCTTCCCATGGTGGTCGTTTGATAAAAGCTGAATACTCTCTTTGGAAATTTTCTCTCGGTCTTCTGTTGACACTCGCTCTGACATTTTCATAATCGTCTAATTTTGAGGCAATTTGATCCGTTTTTTGAAATGTATCCATTCGTCAATAAAATGATCATACATTTCTGGCGGAGTTCCTCCTTTTGATTTGATCAATTATTATCAAGTCGCACAAATCTTCAAAAGTGTTAATCTGTAAGCCTTGAATCCATTCGTGAAAATAATTTGTCAGCTCATATGCGAAATCACCTCAAGTGATGTCTTGTTTTTTTCTGATGCTTCACAAACAATTGTCTAAATATCTCTGGTGTTAACTTATATCGTTTCAGGAGAATTTCTTTCCCCTTATCGTAATCGATCGTGATTTCTTCATTTTCACGGGCGATTATATGTGCAACGTCGTTTGGTAATAAATCAAATGAGAAGTATAATTTCCCCTTTTGATTTCAACTCTTTTAGCTTGTCTCTCAAATAACACTAAATATAAGCTAATATCGTTGTTCTTTGGATTGAATTTTGGGAGAAAGTTTTGCAGCTCTACTTTCGATTTAACAACAATTTCTGAGTTAGTTGTTTCGCTTATTCTAATTCTTTCGTTTTCCAAGCGTAATTTCTGGTTTTCAAAATCCATTTCTTGCGTGCGTTTCCTTTCATCACCTTGTCTTTTCTTTTCATCTCTTTCATTTTGTCTTTTCCTTTTGTTCCTTTCTGTGTTCTATCTGCGTTTTGAGCAATTCTCTGACAAACTCTTCCTCAGTTTTTCGTTTTCAAAATAGCATTCCTCAGTGCAATTACTGTCATCACTGAAACACTCTAGATGCCCTTTGAAAATTCTTTGGAATAACGTTTGTGTGATATTCTTTGAGATTATGTTTAATTTTGATGTATGTTTCATTCAAAAATACACTATTTATCTAAAAAAGTTATATAGCTTTGAAGTTCTATTTCTTATAGTTTTATTAAGTTTTATATTTATTTTCCCGTTATGCTCAGGTTTGTGACGACCTGATCTTAAGTATGTGACGACCATCCTTCATAATTTAATTCTACTGCCATCTTTCTTTCTGATTGCACATTCAAGAAGTACTAGACTCCCTTAGAAGATACGTAAGAGTGAGGCAAAATATTTTATTAATCACTCAAGAATATCTGAGATCATTGTTTCCCGAATTTAACTTAAAACGTCAATTCTAAACTATGATCAACTAAAAGAAACTTTAGCAAACCAATTCAATTGTTCTGACCACTTCTCACAAACAGTCTTGTTTTAGTACTTTATCTAAAATTCACTGCAATACAAAATATTCACAGCAACGCTTTAATACAGCTTAATATTTATCAGCCTGAAGTTATATTTTTTCTCCCTTAATTTTCCTTTCAATTATATTTCATTTATATATCAATACCTAATTGAACTTACTGTACTTCTTATCTTCAACTATTTTATCTAATCACATTTCATTCTGTTTGGGAAGAAGTTGTAATTTTAAGCAATTTACATACACTGACAATTTACAATAAAGTTCCCTAAGTTAGTGAAGAGAAAGTCGTGCAAGGCCTAACGTTGCAAGTTTGTGTCTCAAGATTTCTGAAAATTATGTAGAATTTTACAAAGTGAAATACTTGCTCATTTGATTGTGATGTAGGGTTATTTAATAAATGGATCAAAAAATGTGTAGCTTCAGTTAAAAATTTACAAATCCTATATAGATATTTTCTTTTGAAAATATTTACGAAGTTATACATTCTTACAGACTACACGTCCCCCTTACAAACTTGTATAATTTACGATGATCTACAAGTGACCATGTGAGTAATTTATTTTATTAAATATTTATAAAAATGTTTTCAATCAGCATATTTGAACACACATAATATATGCGCATCAGAAAAAAGATTCATTTTCAAACAAGCAATTATTTAAAATTTAACTTTGCTTTCATAATTTTTCAGTATTTTAAAATTCTCTTTTATTCCTGTTGTATTAATTGTAAAATTTTACGAATTTCAATATTTTAAGTAAATGTTTCTCAATTTCTTATAATTATGTAATTCTGTGTGTGTGTGTGTGAATTTGGTTGTAATAATATTTTTTATAGATTTAAAAATATTTTTCTATCAGAAACTACAAAATACAGCCAAAAACGATTCATCGAACTTTATGGAATTTTTTTGAAAAAATTGCTATTTAGATAAATAGGTTGATTCTTATTTTAAGCTCAGAGTTATTAAAGAGATATTATTTAAAAAAAATTAAACCTTTATATTGATTATAAAAAAGACTTATTATTTTAAATATATCCCCGTGATAAAAAATAGAAAGCATAGAAAAAAATAAAATTTGGAGATGAGTGAAATGAATTAGCGCACTGTTAAAGAAAATTTAAACAACTAAGTATAATGTACAGATGGAGGACAAAATAATAAGAACACCTGTGAAATAATGGAAAATCTTTATTAATAGGGGGTTAGACCACCCCTTGACTGAAGTACAAATTTAATGCGACGTGGGATAGATGCATAAATGTCATGGACAATATTTAAAGAAATATTAAGCCATTCCGAAAGGCTGGATGGAGTTAGGAATCGGGAACGAAGTTTGGACTCCAAATATTCCCATAAATGTTCAATAATATTCAAGTACGGTGACTGAGGGGGCCAGGCAAGATGTTCAACGTCATAGTCATGATCTTTGAACCATGATTGAACACACCTAGCAGTGTGAATAGGGGCGTTGTGGTCTTGAAAAAGCGGTCGCTGTTCAGGAATACAGTCTGGACAAAAGTATGGACATGATACCCTAGAATGCTTAGATAGTGATTAGATTTGATTCTCTCATGCAGAATAACAAGTGGTCCAAGATCGCACTAAGATATCGCACCCCTTATCATAATGGAGCCCCCTCCCCATGCTGACTGTCTGCAAGAGGCATTCAGGATTAAATGCTTCTCTGGGCGTTCTCCAGACATAAACGCGTCCGGTCATCTGAAAAAGGGTGAATGACGATTCATCTGACCTTATTACTTGTTGTCAATGCTGTGGGGACCAGCCTTTGTGATCTCTGCACCATTGGTGTCGCTTGAAAGCATTAGTTGCTGTCACCAAGGGTTTACGAATTGCCTCTCTGCTATAAATGTTCGCAGCATGAAGTTCCCTTTTGACAGTTTTTGTTGAAACGGTGTTTTTAAGATGACTGTTCATTTCGAATGTTATCTCCGATAACGATTGCTTGTACTTTCGCGCTACTATGCGCTTCAAGACCCATCTATCCCTATCAGCACGCTTTGACTTCCGGCCACTGTTGTGTTTTGAAGACCCTCTTACCCTCTTTCGTGTACGCTGTCATAACGGCTGATACGGTACTTCTTGCAAACCCCAAAAGATTTGCTGCTGCCGTAACCGATGCTCCACTTGAACGCTCTCCAACAATCATCTCTCTTCGAAACTCTGACAGTTCTGATACTTCAACTTATCACAGACAATTCGATAGACGCATGCAACTCAGGTGACTGCTGCTGAGAGACTGATACCTTCCTCTTCACGTTCACTGGGTGGCAGACTTCTGTTGCAGGTGGCGTGGCTATACAGCAGGTGTGAAATATGTTATACTTTTTCACAGGTGTTCGTATTATTTTGTCCTCCATCTGTAGCTAGGCTTATGAAATTTGGCATCTATATTCTAAACAGTCATACAATTAAAATAAGGTCATAAAATGTGTTCGATATTTGGTTTGTTTTACTTAATTCTAAATATCAGGAATATAAGAGAATTTCGGATTATTCAGGCACATGATTAAAGACGTTTCAGTTCAATTTAACTATTTAGTCACATTATTCTTTAAAAAAAAATCTGTATTTATAAATGAAATCACATTTTTCTTCCATTTTATAAACTTCTGAATATAATATGCCTTGTTTTAAAACATATATAATCAACTTCCTCAGCATTTTGCTTGAAAATAATTTAATAATTCTGCAAATGCAGCAGATTAAAATTGTTGGTATTGTTAAAGGATTTAATTTAACATTATTAACAATTTTAATCTGTTGCCTTTGCAGAATTATTAAAATTATTTTGTTGCTGTGGTAAGAAAACTAAAAGTGAGGATAAATTAATGAAAACATTGCTAAATTCTTCGTCTACAGTAATTTTGTTAATCCTATATTTAAATTTAATTCCTCAATACATTCGAATAAGAAATGAATTTCTTAATATGATTTAATTTACAAGAATCAATTAACTGGAACATATACATTTATTTGATAAAAAGAACGTAATTACCTTTTATATATTTGTTTGTATAATCAATTTAATTTGACACGTTGAATCACTTTCATGAAGAATACGTAATCGATTTATTAATTAAGGACACAATTTGTTTTTAATAAGAAAATTCATTAACGTATTCTCGAAAAATAATTTATAAGAGAATATTTATTTTTATGATCTTTATGAATACAAACGACCAAAGGTAAATTTTTTAACACAATAAATATCACAAAATAATGAATTATAGAAGAAATATATAGTAGCAGTTTACTTATTTCTTAGTAACTATTCATATTGTAACACTTGTACCGAATGTTAAAATTAATGGAATATAACAATTCGAGGAGATTTACATAATTTTAATTAGCATTTTTTCATGACATTAAATGCTTAATTTCAAAAAAAAAAAATAAAAAAAAAAAAAAAAAAAACCAGGGTGAGAAATTAAAAGTTTCTAATTTTATGCATATAGCTTGTTTTTTCAGTGATTATAATTACAAATATCAGACTACACTTTGCTTTAAAATCATAATTTCTTTGTTACAACTCATTTTATTTTTAAAGGCTAATTTTGGAAAGCAAATTGTAACTTTATTAACTCTGTTTACTAAACAGGAAACCGTATACATTTTTGTGAAAAAATAATCTGAAATTACTACGAATGTTATCAAATTAATTTACTTATTCCACTTGGAGGTACATTGTAATAAGAAAGACCGAAATGAAATAAAAGGATCTGTGATCGCTATGTTATTAAAACTGCTTATCAACGTTTCACGTAAAAGCAACATGAGGGTTATTGGAGACACTCCTCAAAATTTTGAATCGAGATCAAATGACGACACGTGAATCTGTATCTCACTCTCAAAATTTTCACTCCTCGTCAATGTGTGTATTTATAATTTCAACAGAGTTTTGTGCATCAGACCATCTACACGGTGGGTTCTTCGTAGCATCAGGACTCGAACCCATGATTCGGGGAAATCAACTACAGTCGTGTGCTCGTAATCATGACCACTTGGCCTTGTTATAGTGACCCGAACATTTTGACCAAGATGATTGAGTCGAATTTTGGATTAACGTTCCGGTTACCAACGGCAATAATGGACGTTACTGCAAGTTAACCTGAGCCTTTGAATCCTTTCGTAGGATGGTGTGGTAGAATGGTGAAAGATATATCATTTCTAGTTTTTATAAGATCCTTCACTGATGATCAGCTGCGTTATTCTCTAAAGAGTGACTATATTCCAAACGAAAAAAAAATTAAATAAAAAGACTATCCAATGTTAATTTATTGGATATTTCTTTCTATGTAAATTTAAGATGCATTTATGTAGGCCTCAATTTTATGTCTCCCCTTAAATTAAATTGCTTGTAAACAAAATGTAAAGTTATTTCATGTTACCTTCTCTTTATCAATGAATTACTTTAATAGAACTTTGCTTCTGCACTTTCTTCATGTTTTACTCTCAGGTATCTATACTCAAATCATCAATATTCGTGTTCTCTCTCGTATGCGTATTACCTTCATTGACCTTCAGTGGGATTGTTTGTACAATTTGACTATTTCATGCGAGTGCACACTTGAGAAACAAAACAGGAATTTATAATTTTCATTTCTTAATAATCATGAGACCATGATCGTCCAGCGGTCCTATTCACGAGCTACATAGTCATCAAAGTTGAAGTCAAGTCACATTTTCGTCACAAGTTCACATTCACTGTTTCCAGTAAAAATATTGAAGAACGGAATCATGAGCACCGTCACATGTAAATGGATCTCAAAACCCTGACGTGAAGCCAGTGACGTCGAACACCATCGTGACGCTCCGACTTCACTTCTTTCATTTATTTGTGCCGTACTTAGTTAATCAAGTTCAGTCACCAATTTAAAAAGTTTAAACATGCTGAAAGTCAAATATTTATATTTACAACATAACTTTATTATTCTCTTGATGACAATTTAAACTAAGTTATGCTTATCATGCATGTGGATTAGATTTCTTCATGCGTTCGTATATAAAGTAAGCTTTATAAAATTGCTTTTGTCTTACTAATGTCTAACAGGATCCGAGTCAGTACTACAGCTCGTAAAATGACCCATTTACAAATGATAACTTCATTCTCATTTACATGTTAGGCAATATAATTTGTTTTCCTCCTTAACATAAGCACAAGTTCAATCTCGTTATTCAACCTCTACTGCTATTAATGATGATTCTTCCAAATATTATCCCAACATTCCAACATATATCGCTTACGCACATATTTACATAATAATGCTGATTTACATGGCTTACAAATAAAGGTTCTTTAACTAAACAATGTCATAGAAATGCCCAAAAGGCTAGTTGAAGGGAAATACACTCATTAACTCTGTTACACGTGATGTGAATGTTCGGAGAATGATGCATTTTTTCATGCGTCGTGCAGCGGCCCAAGTAGCATAACTCTAATCAAAGCTCTGAGACCTCATGTAACCCTAGAGTTGTTAAAACTTAAGTAACCTATGAATATAATAATCACATGTTTAACAGTGTAAAATCTTTAATCTATCTTTTTATATTATATCTTTCGTTTTTAAAACACATGTATGATGAAATACAAACTTCAAATTGAAATATATATTTCACTGAATGCTTCAGTTAAGTATTTGTAATCAACTATTGCTTCCTTTCAACGAGAAATATTTATCCACATTCGTACATATAATTCATTATATCTAACATATATATTTCACGATGTTAAAGAACTAAGCCTGGTTAAACAGTTCCGGAGAATAGTTCAGTTATTTATTTGGGAAAAAGAGCCACTTTCTATAAAGGGAAATAGGAAAAAAAATTGTTATCTATAGTTGTTATCCGATCTAAACTACTTCATTAATCTTTTCTACAAACAAAGGTTAGTGTTTTTACTATACACGCAGTAATCAGTAACTGACAATATTTTCTCGTTTTATTTTGATATATATGAAAGAAGAAAAAAATTGTCATCTAGTAAGAAAGTCATTTTATTAAATATTTTGATTATGGTACAAATCTTGTATTAGAGCTCATTTGTAAATGAACATCTCTTGAATTTATGACAGGATTTGCAATTGTGAGAAAATCTATACAGTACTGTATAATTCAAGGTGAATTGAGAACTTTGATATAATACGGGGGTATTGCTGCCAATTAATATTTTAAGTTTAAATGTAATTTTTTTTTCTCATTCTTATTGTAATATCTCAAAATTACACTACGAGTCATTGCATGCTTCTGTATTTGTATGAAATGAAATGGTTGAATAAATAATCATTGTTTTTAAAGAAAAAATTTCCAGTAAGACGGGTACCAAAACTGAATTTGAAAAAAAAAAAAAAAAAAATAATAATTAAAAAAAAAAAAAAAAAAAAAAAAAAAAACAGGTTTCTAGGATGGGAAGAGAAATTTAAATAAGGGAGACATAGGAGGAATATGTTGATCAATGGAAAAGGGAGAGCGTTTTGTTCAGATTCCTTGACATTAATAAATTTTTCCTTAATTTCAAGAACTCAATACATGAGATAATGCTTTATTTCTTAATACAAATTCCTTGTACATGAATTAAAACTGTTATAGACGTGATATATATACATACATACATACACACATATATATATATATATATGTGTGTGTGTATTAAAATTATTAAATTTTAAATTATAAAATTATACGTATCACAAATTTACAAACATTACAAGTGTTAAAATGAAAATTACATAACATTACATTAAAGTTATTAGACAACTTTTAAATAGTACTATTGGATTATGTTCATAACACAGTGGAAACTAATTTTATTTTTATAGAAATATTTTATTGTAGCGGAGAGAGAGACCATTTCCACTCCGCCGTTGGTTACAGACTATTGCATCACAAGAAAGCAAGAGAGGAATAAGAAGAGAGCGTTTTTCGTTGTGTTTCTGATTATATATGAGGGAAATTTCATTTGAAACGTAAGAAACACGTGGTATGGATGGAGGGATTCTGGGGAAATATCATAAAAGACAGGGAATCTGAAGGGTTTGTTTTGACAGATTTATAATGGGGTGAAAGTGGACTTAAGCAATTTTAAGAGCGCGTGATCTAACAAATAAAAGGAGACTTTGGAAGGGTATCAAGAAATACGAATGAACAATATCTTTAAAAGGAGATAATTGATAAATTTAGTAAATTAAATTATTATAGTGAGAAATTAATGGGAATTAAATTAAATCATTTCATATATATGTATATATATATATAGTATATATATATATATATATATATATATATATAT
>BMAW01044008.1:632137-659547 GCA_019974015.1 Nephila pilipes
ATATATATATATATATATATATATATATATATATATATATATATATAGGAAACTTGGGAAAACACCTTGTAATTATAAATTATAATTTTTAGTTGAAAAGAAATTAATAAATTATGATTTGTAATAATATAATAAATACAATATTTCTAAAAGTAGAAATATGTAAACAGCTATTCCTAAAATCAATATGAAATTCAAAACGGTTCCTTTTGAAAAAAGTTATATATATATATATATATATATATATATATATATATATATATATATTAGCAATAATTTTAATATTTTTAATTTTCAGTTGTATATCTAAATATTCTCATATTTAATGTTATCAGTCTGAATTTGATTAAAATACTTAAGATAAAAAGATAAAGTTATGTTTATCTTCAGATGACATATTATATTCCAATACAAGTAGATCACCTACATATTTATAATTAGTAAAATTATATCTTTAAAAATTATTATAATCCTAAAATGTAAGTAAATATTCATCAAACTATTTCTCGCAGATCTTCCTTCTGGAATACCTCTAGTTTGTTTAATTTTTATATCGTTATATTTAGTAAAATTATTTCTAAAAAATTACACACACACACACACACACACACATATATATATATATATATATATATAAACTAAATTTAGTAGAAAAAAAAGTATATAATTATTTACTAATGTTAAATAGCTAAAAGTTAAACATAAATTTAGTAGTTTATTTAAATGTTTTAAGCAGCAAAGTATTATAATGTGAACAAGTCATTGAATGGCTGAAAATATAATCTTTTAGAATATTCAATATCAAACATTGTGTAAATAATTAAAAAAGAAATAAAGCCAGTAATTTAAAAAAATTGCTAAAAAGTTCAAATATCACACTTCTCCAAAGCATTTTCCAAGAAAACATAATTCAGAAAGTAAATTTAAAAAAGAGGCAAAAAATTCTGAAACTGTCTCAATCTCGGAATGAGAATTGTCGGTTTGAATTATTAATATGGATCCATCCTATACACTTTAATGAATTTCTTCAGGACATAAATTGGTATAAAAATAATCTCTATTTAAAATAATAATTGAACCAAAGAAATAAAGAAAATGTAAACGAAGAGAAAATTCACTTAAATCAGAGTAAATTAACGTCTTGCATTAAAAAGAATTTTTGTATATTTATACATTAAATATCTTTAACTCAAAAAGAGTCATAAAAATTTTACCTTCAAAATCGAAGTGGAGTTTTTTCCCTATCTGAACAATATGGCGCTTTAATACCTTTTATCATGTAAGCTTTTAACAGCCAAACTTCATTTGCAAGCTGGATTTATTTTACGAAATTAAAATATTTACTTAAATTTAATTGTCTTACCAATTTTTAAAGTTTTTAAAAAGAAATTTTTTTAAAAAGACCCTATGTTTTAAGAAAAACAAGTATTAAAAGGTATTCCTTTCCAATATCAATTAATAGTTATACTTAAATGTTATAAAATTTTACAAAATTCGTCATGTGAAATAAAACAAAAAAAGGAAAAAGCAAACCGAGCCCAAAGAATTTCATTTAAAATTTTTAATAAAAATTAACGAATCAATATTTATAGTTATAAAAATATAATACAGACGAAAAATATTTTCGCTGTGTTTGAGGAAGTATGTAATTATATATGCAAATAATAAATAAACTCCTGGTCCTATAAAAATATTGTAAATTTATTGAAAATGTTCCAACGTACCAATTTATGTAATGTTCTATGGGTATTTTATTACAGGAAGCTTCACATAATTATCTATTCCCATTCCTAACATTATAAAACAAAATTTTTACATTAAACAGAAGCATTACTTTAAACGTTCTGAACAACGGATTGATTTCTTTATTTCCAAAAATGGGTACATAACAATCAAGGACCCATTCTTGATCCGAGAACACTTACACATACACAACTTGATATCACACAATATCTCTCCTTAAATATAATAGGATCGAATCTAGCCAAATAGCTCCCTACCGATGTGCAACGCTTTGTTCAGACAAAATCGCACTGTGTAATGCTAGAGCTATTTAAAAGAGTTGGGTTGTGAAGAAAAAAATGGAAGAGAAAAGCGGCAGACAAAACTTCTGAAGGCAGATCTCGTTATGTGTCGTTGATTAAGGCAAGGGATTCCAATCCTCTTCCTTCGGTCTTCTAAGAGTGTGAGAAAGCTTCATTAGGATACTTCTGGGACTTCTCTTGATGTGGGTCCCCATTCCTAATGAAGATCTCTAATTCAGACTCGTTGCATCGACCCTTCTTTGCAATCTCCCCTCCCCCCTTTCTATCTAGTCTCATTCATTGAGAATGAACAGAAAAGTTAGGAGGAGGAAAGGGTGGAGGAATGATCTTTGGGACCAAGAACATTGTGTAACTCTATGAGGACGACTCTTGGTCGTAAATAATAAAAGAAAGATAGAAAAAAATTACCTCCCCCACCATTAAAGGGAGTGCTCGTTACTCATTTCGGTGAAAACGCTTTTTGAGAGATTTTTCGATCAAACTCACATTTGCATTGAGGCGAGATAAATTATTTATGATCTAAGAACTTTGGGTGATTTTTTTTTATGTGTGGGGGTTTCGTTTTACAAGTATTTTTGTTGGTTCGAAAAGTTTTATGGAAGTTTGTGAAGGTTCCGCATCAATTTGGGATTAAAGATACCTTTTGAGTTGGTCTGAAAAGGAACGAAATCATTGCACTCACTTGAGGCGGGGAAGTGATTTGACACAGATGGTTCGCCAAGAGGTTGGAGTTCAGAGAATGGTTTATTTTTCGATAAAACTCTCAATAAAGAATGCATCTAGATGCGTGTTTATTTCCTTCAGAAGAAAAATGAGTATTTCTATACTTTATAAGAATGTTTGTGTAGGAAAAAATATCTTTACTTCTATTTATATATATATATACTATTCATTTTGTTCAATGACAGGTGAAAGATACTATTTGGTGAATCTTATTTAGATTACCGTTTTGAAACATATTTATATATTCTAAAAATTGAATACTTTAAAATAACTGAACTTGCTTATAGAGTTTGCATAGTTAATTTATATATTACTTATGAATCAAATAATAGTGCTGTCTTAATCTCATACTAATTTAATTAAATTATTAAAAAACAGTTACAAGACTCTGAATTGTTTTTACAATGTATTTCACACTGTAAGGATATCATTGAGAAGTATTCCTCTCTTGTAAGCCCATGTACAATGAATGATCATTTGAACATGATTATCGAAACATTGTTATGAGGTAAAAACCGATTAATGTCACAATAATTAGTGGTGAAAAAATCCATAACATTTGATGAATAAAGTTTTATTCCATAATTCATAATTAGATTCCCAAAGGTTTCTGCTATGAATAATTGTTTAGGTTTAAAAGAACATATTCTAATCCAAGAAATAAATCAATGGAAGTTAAAGATTCTATATAAGTCAAATGATTGAAAAAAATGTTTGCATCCTTAATGAGTTCCCTTTTCTCTTTTCATATGAAGTTGGTACTATGCATAAAAGTTTTCTCCGAGAAATGTACATATTCCTTATTTCTAAGATTTATTTTACCATTTTATATTAAGATAAATATATTTAATAGAACAACGTATTTCCTGAACATTTTCATTCCTTACTTCAGTGTTCAAAGTTGGTTGATTATAGTACAATGTACTTTTTCTCAACAATTTTCAAAAATTCACTAAGGGAAAAAAAAATATTTTAAAGATAGGGGACAGAAACTATATTTGAGACGTGTGTGCATCTTTTGTTACGTGTACTGTTGTAAAAAAATGAAAATTTTTAAACATTTTATTTGTGACTACTATAACTATTTGAAAGAAATAGACACACATGAATTTTAATTGTATGTCTATGCGTATAAATAAATAAATTAAAACCTTATGATTATACTGTTGCAGAATATAATGAAGAAAATAAGTTTAACCTGTGTATATATGAGTATGACGGAGTTTTGATTTATTTTACTGAAGTGTTTATTTTCACACAAACAATCTATGTTTTACAGCATTGCTGTTAAAACAATATTATTAAAGATTATTTCTTTACGGCATTTAGAATTTTTAAGAAAAAGTCGATATATATTTACTCTTCAAATATCATTTGTGTCTAACAATAAACCTTTTTATTTCGATTACAGGTATTCAAAGACGCATAAAGAAAACAATTTTCACGTTACACACATGCATTAAGGAAACTTAATCATGTTATAATAAGAGAAATCGGGAGGTAAAAATAGATTTGAATTTTACGTCTATTTTACCAAAAATAGCAAATGAAAACTAAGAATTAATTTTTCGAACATAGGAATAAATATCATATATGTGCAGCTGTTTGAAATTTAATGACTGAAATATTGTGAGGAAAATCCCAATTTATTATTTATTTAGAGATCGCTTAGTAAGGAGTAATTTCAAGAGAGATAGTGCATACCCACTTGACTTAAATATTAATGGTGCTCGTAAATATGCATAAAATGAAAGTAATTAGTTCGAAGGTAATGTAAACAAAATTTGTTCATCCTTTGCCATTTGATGCTCTTTCTAGTGCACTCAGGTAAATACATTAACTGAGCATTCGCAATAATTAGTCTAGAAGGAAGGGAGTAGTATCATTAATTAATAGCTAACAGGGTATTCACTTTACATTACTGATTTTTTTTTGGATCTATTCGAAGAAGCTATTGATATTATGTTTTGTGATCATTTGGAGAAAATGATGTCACTATGCTTAGATATATGATATGAAGCTTATATTAAGAACTAAATTAGAATATTTGCTTATATATAATTATTTGAATGATTTAGTTTCTATTTTGAGGTATGAGAAAATATCAGGAAAATTGATGATAGTATGCCTGTCACGAAACTATGTAGTTTTCTCATCTGTGTCACACGATCATTTTAGTAAATAATGATTTAAGCTTAGATTTATTTTGTGAAAAGTATATTAAAAGTTAGAGTGATTCTATATAATTCTTTGAGTGATTACATTTTTATTTTGAGGAATGAAAAGAGAAAATGTCTAGAAAAATCACGATAGTGTATATATCGTGAAGTGATGTAATTTTCTATTCTTGTCTTATGATCATTTTAGTAAATAATGCCGTAAGCTTTGATATAATATATGAAACGTATATTAAGAACTAAATTCAAATATTTGCTTATTACGTATAATTCTTAGAGTGCTTTAATTTCTATTTTGAGGTGGGGAATCTTACATAAAATGTTGTTAGGAAAAAATATCTAGAAAAATAGAAACAGTATGTATACCTTGAAGTTATGTAATTTTCTTTTCTGTACATTTTGTGACCATTTTAGTAAGTAATGCTACATGCTTAGGAGAATATTACGTCACAAAAATGATCCAAAATATACTTTTATCAGGAATGGGATATGGGGTAATAGGAATGAGGGGAAATGTTGGTTACTCACAGAAGCGATCGTATTTCCTTTTCCTCAGAAAAGACTTAGTATGACACCCTTATTGTCACTGTATCTTTCCCAGTCAATGAAACATATACACGAGCTTTAGAGCAGGTTCACAATAGTCAGTTCATTGTTATGATTGTTTCTTGATTACAGGTGTATGATGAAGAATTCAGGTTTCATCGACTGTTACAATTGAAGTAGTAATCAAACTGAACTCTGAATCAATGTCACATTTGTTTGGGAGCCGTTTAACACATGATATCACTACAAGGTAACATTAACTTTCCTATAGCAACGGTTTTTGTTGTAAAAATACAAATAAATATTTAACCATCTTGTTAAGAACAAAAATTGCTTATAAATTCTCTAAGAGGCGAAGTTTCTATCTTGAGGGAACAAAACCTTATACCATTTTTTTTTTTGGCGGGGGGACGTCATTGTAGAAAAAGTTAAAATTTCTGAATAATAGCAAAAATATTGCATGAAATATATTCACTTGTTCTTAAAGCGAAAAGTAATGTAAATGAATAGTTTTAAGCTAAAATAATTTAAAATGAAAAATATGTTTAACTTCACGTTATGAAAGTTGGATAAAAGAGAATCAATCGTAAAATTAAAAATACTTTGTATACATTTATCCGAATACAGTAATACTTCTTTTAAGAGATACCTTTATTTAAGAGATAATTCTGTTGGTCCCGGTCTATTTGAATAGTATATATATTTATGTCTTATTAAGAGACACCTCTGTTTTAGGGACAAAATGTCTGATCTGGTGAATGCTCTTTATTGGGGGGTAACTACAAGGAGTAATTTATAAGTTATACTCTAAATATTATAAATATTTCAATTATTGTAAGTATGAATAACTATGTTAAAATTTTACACATTATAAACATACCTATTTCCATTGCGAATTGCAGAAAATACAGGTAGAGTTTAAAAATGATCTTGGTTGTTTGACATTCTTATAAAAAACTAATTTATGATAGTCTCTGTCCTTTTTACTTGCTTTTCAGTATCATCGTATTTAAATTATTTTAACTTTTTTGTACATTTCTTCTTTTTTTAGAACTTCATTACTGGTTCATTTAATTCTTTTGATATGTTTCAGTGCGACTTTACGCATTAACATGAATCCTGCTTCATCCTTTTACACATTAATTTAAAATTATAAGGAGTTCTATCTCACATCGATTCGCAGTTATAATAACGCTTTTTTTTAAAACTCAGTAAAATTATTTTATATTAGAAAATAAGGCTGTCATGTGAAGTAATTTTTAGTAAATGATTATATATATAACTTTCTTTACTGAATTTGTTATTAAAATTTCTAATAATTATGAATTACAATGTGTTTGATTTACTCTTAATCATTTTCTGCCATCAATCATTCAATTACAACAATTAATGAAATTAAACATACACACACATTAATAAAATATGTAAAACTGTGCCATTCTATTCTCGTACTGAAAAACTATGTACTTTATTTTATAAATTTAAAATGATTTTAAAAAATCACAATTGAAAAAATGGTGTTTTGGTTTCTGAAATATGGTTTCAAATGTTATTTGCTTTTTCTTCTAATTTATTCTCTTTGTATCATACTATCATATCAATGAATCTGAAACTTTGTAGTGCAAAAAAAATATATTACGTTTATAACACAGTATTTTTAATGAAATACGCTCTGTTGGCGTATAAAGATTTCTTAAACATGTATATGCTGAATCTATTCATTAAATTTCTTTAGAATATCAATTCAAAAGAAGTGAAATGTTATAGTACTCATATTCATTAATTTTTTGAAGATTTCTTGTTATTCTCTGGCGCATGTTAAGTTACATTTTAACATATTTTTATTTCTTAAATTTTGCTTTCGAGAAATTCTGTGAATCAAAACAAAGCAATTTTCCTTCTAGCTACACTCAAATTTCCCAAAGAAAGTTTGATATATTAACAAATAAAATGAATAAGTAAAAGGAAGAATTTGTTTTTTCGTCAAAGACTTCATTCACTTTTCTTTCATTTTATGCTAATTTATATATTCATGCCTTATGATGCATTAACCACGAATACGTGGAAATATTAGAAAGAAAGATGCTCGTTATGTTAGCATCAATATAATATTTTTCCACATTCTGCATTAATGTACGCAGATACTTTACTTAAAATGGCTGTTAAAGTCACTTTATTCACACAGTTTTATTATAATGTACATATTCGGTTTTATTTATGTATCTTTAGAGTCTGTTTATTATTCCTTGAAATCCTCCCTCTTTTTTACAATGCATTCTATTCATCATGTATTTCATTAGTGTTGAGAAATGTTCGAAAAGAAAAACTCCTTTAAGCCGATATGGATTCTAAATAAGAAAGATTTCTTAGAGTTGGAAAAATATATTCTAAACGTATCTAATTTCTGGAGAATGTAAGGTATATGAGAAACATGTATTTCATAAGTTTATTATTTACAAAAGATCCGATTTTTTTACAAGATTTAAAAAAAAAACATTTTAAAATGTTTTAGGAAAATATTTATTACAAATTAAATTAATGTAAGAAAATAATCTAATTTATTTAATCAAATACTAAAACATGCGCAATATTTTCCTTATACTGATAATTTAAGTAGTTTACTTTTTATGAAATTAATGAAAAAGGAGTATGCGGGCGTGATTCTTGAATTTAATAAATTCAAATTAATTCTTAGTAATCTACATATTTCAGCCGTAAAAAGTAAACAATATGAAGAAATTATAAATGGTAATCTTTTTCTTAAGAAAGGATGAAAAGAGTTTGTAGAATTTCTTTTCCTTTTTGAAGAATTTAAATTAGTATGGATTTAATAATATAAAATCCCTCAATAATTTCAATTTGCAATGTATCCCCATAGAGCAAATAAATACATTTTCTCATTACAAAAAGAACTATCAAATGCAGGTTATAAAAGCTTTCTATCTGCTATTAATTATCTTAGTAGAATAGGAAAATTTATTCATTATAAGCAATGATATGGATTTACAATGAATCTAAATTAAATTTGATTTCTATTTATTGAATTAAAAGAATCTATTTTAGATTCATGCTGTATTTAACATGTATTTTAATTTTTCCTGACTTTGCTCATTGTATCCCAAAAGGAATCGAAAAGATTTTATGAAATTTGGTAGGATATTTATTAAAGTTTAGAATTAGTTATAGTTAAAATAAATTGATTGCATGACGAATTAATTTAAAGATTAAAAAATTAATAGTTAAAGGACTAATGTGCACTACATGCTTCTTTAGCCTGAAATAATATTTTTCTATTCCAGACTAAACTAACTAGTTAAATTTGCTTTTTTTCTGTACATCATAAAATTCCTTTTTAAGATGAGGAAATTTAAATTTGACCAAACGTATTAAACATAAGAAATTTAATTTTGATGTTCATTAGTAAAACATTTAAACATTTCATCAAAGAGAAACACATTATTTTTATATGAAAGGGGATATCCTATTAAGAAATGTTATGTAAACGTATATTAAATATTATTAAGAGTATTTTTCTAAAAATTGCATGTATACACACATCAAAGATTTTTCTAGTAATAAAATTATTTTTATGGTGTGGTACTAACTCGAATTAAATTCTTTAGTTCATTGTTTCCATATGCGTCACTCATAATTGTCAGATTAGCCTTTATCGCTTTCAATTTCATGGATTGCTCTAAATAAACTTGGCGTTATTAAGCTTGATTCGTAATTAATTGAAGTATTTAGAATCTGATCCTATTATCGAGAAACTTACTAACTGAATTTTTTTTAAAAAAAATTCTGTAATTGTTCTATTAAAAATTTAATTGGTTACAAAATTTATTAAAAATTATTGTATAGAATGATTTGAAAATTCACTCAATTGAAGCCAAATTTAAGCAATCGTGTCCAATCTAATCGTCGTTTGCTGGTTTCGTTGTCTATATATTTTTCTACTTTGGCAAAAAATGTCGATGATATTTTTTTTCACATATACATTTATTTAATTGAAAATGTAAATTTTAAAATTGACTGCTCAAAAATATATAAAAATGTCTCTTTTGACATTTAAAAATAATTTTTAATAAATGATTTAGATGTACAAAAATGTTTTATAATATGTAAAGCAGTGAGTCTCACTATCAAAGGTCATTGTATGTATATTTTCAATTCATATATTGCATTCTAGTAAGATAATGTGACACATTAATAGCTGGAATATAGTGTTTTATAGTTTTTTAACAACAAGAGCACCATTAAATGCACGATATTGGTTAAATTTGTGCAATATATGTTAACGGGACGTGTGGTGATACAAGTGAATACAGGGTGTTTCGAAACTCAAAGACGAAAATTTAAAGGGTAACAGAAAACAACTAGACAAGAAATTTTCAACCTAGGATGCATGGCGGAGAGCAAGCCGTGAACCACTAAACGGTGCTTTAATAGAAAGCTTCAAGCGCAAGTTTTCTTACACATCGTCATATCTACCATGGATTTCAGGAGGCATGGTCTTCATCTGATTACTGTACGTCGCCATGCAGTACAGTAATTAGGTATTTTACCTGATTAACGCATCGCGATACAAAACCAGTAAGGTAGACATTTTAAAATACATAAAACGCATTCCGTGTACAAAAGTTTATTTATTAATGTTAGGCAAAATAAATACGGGATATTTGCAATATAATAAACAAACAATAGAAACACGTTCTAAAAAATAAATGCTATTTTTAAAGATACACAATATAAACGATACGGCCAGAATTCTTCAATTCTCCCTGATGAAGAGTTCTGATGGGTCAGATTACATAGTTTTAATGAACTTAGATATCAACCAAATGCTTCACCTTTGAATTAAAGAGCTTATATTATTAATTAATTTTATTAGAGCTTTATAATAAAATTAAACAAAGAAATAAAAACACAAAGACTAACGCTCTAAAATATTAATTTTTTTTTAAGTTACGTAAAATATACAAGATCTATTTACAATTCAAATAAATAAACAATAAAAGCAAAGTCTATGACTTGTGATGGTTTTCCGAAAGTAAGGCATGATTAGAATATAACAAATCCATAAAAATAATATTTATAAGAAAGTTTTGATTATACTCGTAAAAGCAATGATATTATGTAATAATAAGTTAACCTATTGATTTTGATAGAGTGGACAAAAGGCATCGGACAATATTTTGTCCTTGAACATGTAACTACCACTTTACAGGATATTCACCTAATTGGGCACCCCTAAATTTTGCAGCCTGCGTATGGGGCATTAAATGCATACCCACCAGAAATGTACTTGCTTAAGAGAGAGAGTAGATATGTTTCATTATAAAAGAGATTTCCTTATCTATATATTAACAGATAACAGATCTCTGCAGCTAATTCTCCTGATTTCTACAATATTAATTAATACATGTCTCCGCAAGAAAGCCCTTTGAATGTTCAGGATTAAATTAGGTCTTAAGAATATTTTAAAATTTACCACAAGTCCAAGGATTAGAAACGGAAAAAAGGCATTCCCAGAATCAAATCTTTATCTACCAAAAAATTGCTAAACTTGGCGTGCACACTATGTTTCAATTTCACAAAAAAAACTGCTTCTCTCATACTGCTTAGAGTAAAAAAATTCTAGAAAGAAAACAACAAGTACATTCCAGCGCTTAGCAAAATTTTTCTAGAAGATCTTTCACGACGCGACAGGTGAACGGATGCTGAGGAGCTCAGAGGTACGGTTTTAAGAAAAAGAGCTTTCTTGAAATTTGAAGAGGTATGAAAAATGCCGGAAAAGAATCTAGAATTCCAAGGGGGAGTGCATACGTATGGTTCAGAATAATAAATATCCCCTGAGATGAAAATCCATGTTCTTTCAATTTTTTTTTGTGTTTTTGTTTTCAAGGTACAGAAAAATTGTATTTTCTTTTAATAAGGAAGATAAAATGCTATGGATGGTGTGGAGGAATTTTTTTTCATTATTAATTTATTGCCATGAGGAATAGTTTTTGTTTCAAGAAGTTAACTGCTTGCTTGTGAAATCGGATTTATGGTACAATGCAGTTCTAAGAGAAGTAAAAATAATGTTGTAAATATAAAATTGCTGCGTTTATGCTTTGGGTCAGACCATAATTAGATTTAATTAAAGGTTATCATTATTTCTATTCTAAAAGAAGATATTTTTTGATCGCCAAGAAGTGAGAATAAATTTCCTGCAAATATTTCTTAATATACTTTGGTATTCAAAGATTTTCTTGAATAAAACAAAACCCAAATTCAAAACTGATTTGTTCATCAAATAATGAATCAGTTAAAATTATTGACATTTACTGTCTTTTTAACTATACTTCTTCCTAGTACTTAAAAAAAAACAATATTCTTTTCTTTTATTAATGATCAAATCTATCCTCTGGTTAACTACTTATCATTTCGGTAATGCCTTATTATTATTTTTAATTTTTAAAATTTTTGTAATCCAAAGTTGATAAATTAGAATCCAACAAATAGTTTGTCTTAACATTCAATATTAATAATGTTGTTGTTTAAAGCACGAAACAATTGACTGCTAAATTCTTATATTCTTTAAAGAGAAGAAACTTATGAACATGAACATTGAGATTCTATATTAAAATAATTATCAGAATTAATATTCATAAACTTTAAAAATAATATTTTATCAGAAGAAAGATATCAAGTTAAAGTAAAATGACAATTAATAATCTTTATATCTATAGGATGATTTTTTTTTCATATATTACAACAAAGATTAAATGCAGAATTATTTTATATATAAAAATTTCTTTCTTTATCTCAGAATTTTATAAAACATGAAATGAATCTTCATTATTTTAATGATAACACATTTTCACTTTGTTATTTATACACAAACATATTATTCATTATTCGGTACAATTGTTTTTCCGTTTTCTTATTTTAATCTAGGCTTTGAAAGGCAGATTAAAGTATGCAATTTTATTATTTATTGCATTTCTATCACTAACATTTTTATGCTGCAATCAAACCAAAATTGTTACAATGAAAACAAACGTATTTTATTTTATACTGTCATTTTACAAATTGTTAAATGCATTCAATGATTGTACAACATTTTTCACATTAAATTCTCAAGGAATGCTAAGAAGCAAGTGTGTTTTAATCTAAAACTATTCAAGTTTAAATTTATTCTTTGAACAAATAAATACTTCGCTATCCTTGTAAATAATTCTTAATCCCTTTTAGCGATAGCTCATCTTCAGACACGTTTTAAGAAAACGAGACAATTCCTTAGAATGCACGGTTGGGGAAAACACGTCTTTTATTCTTCCCTTATTGCCACGATTAAGACTTTCCTGTGGTAGTTACTCAACCAAAAGAGCTCAGAGTGAAAGCCAATCTAATCCTTTTCTCCCATTTGCACTTTAGTTCCTTTTTCTCTTGTTTTTGCCTATTTAAATGTATAGTTACACTATGGAAAAACAAAAACGAATTCCATGAACATTTTTGTTAAAATCAAATGCTGTGAGTTAATTCGATGAATAGATATTGGATATGAAACAAGATTAAATATTTATATCGTAAGTCAAGAAAAAGAATGAAAATATTATCTGCCCGTTTCGATAGCGGCATAGGATAATCGAAACATTCTAAAGAATATTAATGTCCCCAATTAATAATTAATGTTGTTCTATTGGGAATAAATAATAGATTTTCTAGGTTTTTTTTTTAAATTCAATTCAAAAAAATTTGTAAACATGTTAGAAAGTTCCTGGAATAGTAAAAACAAACAAACTTATGCAATATTTCTTTGTTAAAGTTATTTAAAAAGGAAAGAAAAAAGGAATTTCAATACTCCCTTCTCATACAGTGAAACATTTGTAGTTTTTTAGATGTTTTAAGGAAGCTTATATATATATATATATATATATATATATATATATATATATATATAATCACACGTATATATAATAATGATTTTTATTGAGCCTTTCTCTCTCTTTTTCTAATGAATTCAGCTATATATTACACTGACGGATTGGTTATTTGCTCAAACAATTCTTTAGTAGAATAGATTCAATGTGTTTCTACACAGGAAAACAAAGACGGGAATGAATATGCAGATTTACTAACCAAGTAAAAGCTAAATATAAACCAGAATTCCACAATTCAATTGCATTGGCTGCTGCAAACATTTTGGCTAAGTGCCAGACTTTTCAGCCTAACTATGAAGAACCTGCAAATTATAGACTTTAATTCAGATCAATAACATCCATAAATTATAAGACTTTGAAGAAATCATTTCAAGAGCATATAAAATATCCCTCACAATAAAAGAATTTATATCAATTGTATTAATGGTTCCGATATTGCACTGACACAAGAACATCTTTATAATTAATTATTTTATAAAACTTGTATGAACTTGCGCTTGTGCTCCACACATATATATTTATCCCCATGGTAATTTCTTTACAACCCTAAGGCCTCTAATCTTGTAAATACTATTATTCAGGACTTTCATATTATCCATAGTTACAACAATTATGAGGCATCAGGAAGGAAAAGAATATTGACAACACAGAATAATCGACTTTAGTTGACTATCAGCTAAAAAGTTATTTCGACTCGTAGCTTTTTTCAACGGAACGTTTCAGCGAAAAAATATCACAGTTACACAGTTAGAAGATTTCTTAACAAATACTAATACAAAATTTAAGCAAATGAAGAAAACATCAAAGTTATTGAAACATCATCGAAAAGAATGAATGAATTAGGGTAAAAATGTCAGATCATAGAACAATTAGTTGACATAAATTATACTTTCCGATGAAATTTTTTTAAAAATTTTGATGGTTCCTTTGGTATTGACTTAAGGATTGAAATGGAATAATATTTCAGGCAACAAATGGGAGAAGGATCAGTAGTAGTTCAGGAAGCATTTAATCATGCTAAATTATATGATTTACAGCAAACTTTGGAATGTATGGACACTGCACAATATCCAGCTATGATGCATGTTCATCTGATATCGTTTGGACATTTATTAGGTGGTGTTAATTGGTTATATATATTTCAGCAAAGCAATGGTACTTTCCATACGTTTAAATCCACCTAGGAATGGTTTAAAAAAGACGAAGAATGAAAGAGAGAAAGTTGTGGCGTTTATCTCATATATATATATATATATATATATATATATATATATATATATATATATATATATATATATATTATTCGGTTCTTGCACCATACTTCAAATTAATATTTTAAATCTATGTAACAAACTGCAATTCAAGAAAACATGAGACTAAGCCAACGAAATTATTCGTTATAAATGCAATATAATCATGGCCGCTATCTCAAGAGTTTCGCTCGAACTCACAGTCCTAAATTATGATTGAAATATGAAATCTCTTATCAATGTACTCGTTGTTGATTTCAACACTATCTTTGATAATATCCATGCAGATTAATACTGTTAGTGATCTAAATCTCTTCACTTAATTTCTACCTGCATCTAATTTACCTATTCACGCTTCATTTTGATTGGGAAGAAATTATAATTTTATGCCATTAAACTCGATAGAAGCTCCCAAGGTTAGTGACGATAAAATCGCAGATAGCACAACGTCACAAAGTTAATACTTTGTCATGCCTAAGTTGCAGTCCGGATTCGAACCTAGTGGAAAATATTTGTAATTTATCATGTCGCAAAATGTATGCTCATAATAAACAGGTTGCATCATTCCATGAACTGCAAGCATATCTGGTAAAAGAACGGCACAAAGTTTATGAAATTAAGTGTAACCACCTGGTCATTTCAAAGAAAAATAGAGTATTTGATGTTAGTAGGAAAACTGGAGGAATAATATTATGCCAGTTTTCATACTTTTTTATTGTTTTTAGACAAATGGCCTTATAATCTGTTAACATCGATTTTTCTTTCATTTCTAATATTTTTTCTTAACTTAATTATTTGTTTCATTGTCTGAAGTTACCTAAATTCAATTACATTATATTTGAAACCTCATTATATATATATAACACATCGATCAATAACTCCCGAGTCTAACATTGAAAACAACATTTTTTTTGCAAATTTTTATTCATCAACATAACACCTTTTGTTAATCACCTTTTAGTTGATACAATCGTTCAACGCTTTTCCAAATCCCCCAATTTTTCGCAAGAAATCTTTTTGTTGCGAGTAATAGCGATAAACAGCTTTCTGAATCATCGACTCGTTGCTGTTTTGTTCCATCAGCAAACTCGCGGCACCCACTTGGAAGAAACCTTTTCACTTCAGGCACCCGACTAGGTTCGAAGACCAATTTTTAAAATACTTTTCAGAAGGAATCTTTATGATGATCAAGTGATAGAAAGATAACAATAAATTATATATATATCATATATAACCTCTAGGTTTTGAAAAGTGTTTTTAATGAAATTTTAGCAAAATTTCATGTTAGAAAAAGACATAATTAAACAAATAAAGAATGGATTTTTATTTCATATATACTTCTTACTCCTCTAAAGTGTAACTGTCCCAGAATAACAATTATTTTAAAATAAATATTTTATAAGGATTCAGTTGATGTTAATGATTTTTCTCAAAATTACTACATGCTTTGGAACGAAAAGACTACAAAGTAGTCCAAATACTTTATCTCTAAACGCAAGCCTGTCCCACCCAAGGACTTGTTAATATGTATCAAATTTTGAAGTTTGGTTGATTGCTTTGAAGATATCACGTTTTTCGTGCATGACTTTGGTGAAATTTTAATTCTTCAGAAAACATTTAAAAAATATATTTATAAGTTCTTAAAGTTAATATTAGAAACATCTAAAACTCTCTCAGTTTTACATCTTATTCCTTCCTTCTCCTCAATAGTGATGTTTCCTTTTTCTAATGGACCTAAGTTTTCTTGTGAGGTTTTGTTGATGGTAGTGAGCCATTTATCTTCAATACTCATCCTACGGATCGTGGACTAATTTTTCAAAATTGACAACTAGGAGAAAATTTATATGAGAAATAATTGAAAAGACTCATAATATCACAAATCTTGAGAGTATAAAATATACATATATATACATCTAAGTTTGAAAAGAAATGCTCTTTATGAAATTTTATAAGAATTACATGTCAAGAAAACAGCATAATTTTAAAAATAATGGCCATAATAAATTTTTGTTTTATATAAATATACTTCATAATCCTCTGAAGTGTACAAACTGCACATTAACAAATATTTAAAAATAATATTTTATAAGCAATCACAATTGACGTTAATGATTTTCGTCAGATTAATTTATGTTTTCTTAAAAAGATTATAAAACATGATTAAATGGAATTATCTCAGAACCAGTGGTTTGTGTAACATTCTGAGGGATTTTGAAATATATGCACTAAATTTCATTTAATTTAGGTAAACTCTGAAATGTCTCAATTTTAAGCAAAATTTCATGAAAAATTTATTTTGAAGAGCACATTCAAAATATAATTATTTTAAAATTGACAGTAGAATAAGTTAAACTCTCAGTTTATAAGTCACTCCTTCATTTTCCTCCATTTTATGTTTCTTTTTCTTATGGCACGAAGCTTTCTTCTGGAAGTTTTGCTGTTGGCAGTGACTGGCACCCTGGAGCTAAGGCACCAACTGGTTCCATGTTCGATGAAGAGCCTTTATGCGATTGCAGTGGCCTTGTGATTTGATAGTGTTGGTAATTTTTCCTGCAATTGACATAAAAGTCTCAAGAGTCCCACTTTTCCACTGTCTACAGATACGGCACTAACACAAACCATTTAATGATGAATACCCATGGCGCTTTGCCAGGTCACCATCCAAGAAACACCACAATTTGTAAATCATTTGGACTTTTCTTTAGTTGTCGAGATCTTTTGCATCATGTCATACTTTTTTTCTCAACGCAAAGCAGCGCAAGAAATTTTCTTTTCCTGTTGACGAATGCAAGCTTTGAAGAAAGGGAGGTCAGATTCAAGATGGCACATGGCTTCCTTCCTGCGGATAACCCTTCCAATTAACGCAAACCATACACAAAACAAGTATTAATTCATCATTTTGTCTTTTTTCTTGGATGAACAAAATGAAACGTACAAAGTGTACAGTTTTGCAATGTATCAGAAAAGTCTTGAAGAGTCAAATTACCTCAGACACAAAGCTTACTTTCTCCACATTTCAGTTTACAACGCAAGACTGAAAAACACTAAGAACAATTTGTAAGTCGATAATAATATTTCCTGTTAAATGTCCTGATGAATATTTTCAAGTCATTGCTCAGATTTGTTATCTATGCGTATTTCCTTTCGCTCAGTCTTATCTTCACAGAATGACTGTGAGAGTACTACATTCTGATTTCCATAAACCTCCTTATGCTGGACGATAAGAACATCTATGCCCTTTTTCAAGAAAAATAAACTTAAAATGAATGTCTTACTAAATAAAAACCTAGAAATTAAACTAAGTTGGGAAAAAAGCTTAGATTAGACTTAAGTTATACAACAGAAAATGTATAACAAACAATTATAAGCGTAGTAAAATCTCAATCATCTAAAACAAATTGTCTTGAAATAATTATTAATAATCTGTGGCTTAAGTAAGTAGAAAATAAATTGAGGTTTTTAAACTATAATTTAGGAAATAGTGCTTTAAAGGATAAATCGTCAACTTCCTGTCACAATGTCACTACTCCGGTTTCGGCTTTCAATAACAACACACATATTAAAAGCTATAACTTGAATTCTATCAAACATAAAGTAATAATAAGGGACTTTTGGAATCTTAAAAGTGGGGCTTTAATTTACAATCAGAAAAAATCGAAATTTTCATCAAAAGGTTCAACCTAAGTCGATACCTTCACTTCAAAAACCGTTTTCCTGGTCCGATGGAACTTAAAACATTTGAGTTTCACAGCAAGTTTACTCTAGAAGACCTGGTTACCTACTAGAGCGCATCTGTCTGTTAGATCTGGGAGTTATCGATCGATGTGTACTATATATATATATATATATATATATATATATATATATATATATATATATAATGAGGTTTCAAATGAGTTTTCCAATTTAGCCTACCAGAAATTATAGATTTTTTGTAGATTTTATCTGAATTTGTTTGCATCTTTTTTATGAGCACTTTTGCAATTTGATTTCCTAATTCAGCCTACCAAGTCACGAGGGATGGTTGTACCATTAAACTAGTTTAACCCGCTTAATCGGTCCTCAGCCCGATATTGCTGACTTCCTGGGTTCCATATTTCATTTATTTTTTCTTTCGTGTTACATTTCTTTCTGGATTTTTGTCTTCTTAAATATTTTAAATTATTCTTTCATAAAATTTTTCATTATATATATATATATGTCAGTAGTATTATTGTATGAATATGACTATGATTGTGTGTTGTTTGTGTCGTGCGTGCGTGCGTGTGTGATGTGCGTGTCTGTATACATATGGGATGTGTGTTTTAATAACATATTTCATTTGTTTCAATTATGTTTTTGAACCTTTATTTTTTCAATTTCCAAACTAAAATGGTTTTATAATCTCTTAACGGACTATAGTTCATTTCTTCAATCTTTAAATTTTAGTTCTACCATACTGCTTCATATGACTTGTACTACTCTACCTTCATTTATTTTACATTATAACTTCATCATGTATTTTTGTTTACAATACACATACAATATAATAGAGTATGCTGTACGTATTTTACATTTTGTACAATAATTATAGATTCATGCGATATATGTAAATAAAGTGATGAATGAAATCGTAGCGTTAGATATTCAAATATAGACTTCCGTTGGAAAGTGTTGGTACATTCAAAGGATCGCCACTAC
The DNA here is from genome assembly GCA_019974015.1 of Nephila pilipes. Taxonomy (NCBI): domain Eukaryota; kingdom Metazoa; phylum Arthropoda; class Arachnida; order Araneae; family Nephilidae; genus Nephila; species Nephila pilipes. Next base: position 651,487 of record BMAW01044008.1, read on the forward strand.
GAGTTTGAGTTGCATACAATCTTGATGTTTCCATAGAACCTTTGGGGGAAACTGTTTTCTATGAATTGTTCGAAATGAAAGATATCACTTCAGATAACTTTCTTCTATGTGATTCTGCTTCAAACTTCAGCACAGTACAGCAAAAGTTTTGGAAAGCTTCAGAAACTAATAGTCTGTTTTGGATTGAGTTCAGGTGATTTAAGGTATTTTCAAATGGGAAGAGAGCAATTGCAAAAAATTCTCAAAATCCTTGTAGACTCTTCCAACTCTCTTATCTAAAGTCAGTCGATTTTCCTTTATTCCTAAGATTAAAAATACTTCGCAAAAGAGGGCGTTGTTGGGCGCTAGAAAATTATGAAACGGTGCAACAAACCCTCTAAAGAAAAATTTCATTTCAAATTCCACAATGTTATTAAGAATGGAAAACGTATTAAACGCTCCGTGGCTTTCTAAGACAATTAACAGGTAATATTGTGTAATTTCAATTAGATGAATTATTAAATTGGAATTTTTAATTGAAAATAGTTTTAAAATCAGCATGAGTACTATTTACATACATATTTGAAATAATGAGACTAAACTTTATTGTAGTTTGAATTTTTTATCATATATCGAATTTATAACGTTTGCATGGAAATACTGTTGAAAATATATCTTGAGAGTAGCTCTATATAACGTTAGTCCAATGTGTATTGTTGTGTTTTCTATAAAATCGGTATCATCTTTGTCAGACTAAAACAAACCCGCCTATGGTAATTTAAAATTCTTTTAGTAAATAGAAATAAACCGAAATGCGAGAATTAAATATAATTTTTCTGCAATTGCAATAAGTGAACAGTGTGTAAATTAAGAAGATATAGACTAATAAATTAATTGATAACCTTAAAATGTGTAACGATTACAAATTTAAAATTGTTTAAATATTGATGCCCGTATTTGAACATTTAGTGTTTACTCAACACTATGGTAAAAAAAAGAAGATGTAATGCCTATTATGTTTAAACGAATATTTTGTAAATATGTTGCTATCAAATAATTATCTCTTAAAGAAAAACGTCTGAACGCAATAATCAATTGGATCTTTGGTACATTCTTATTATATATGCTCCCAAAAGGAAGATGGTTTTCATGGTAAAGATACCAAGTAAGATGAAAGGAAGCAAAAAATACAAAAGTGTTTGTATATGGAAAATTCGATATTCTATACGAAATTCCAATACAAAATCATTCCAATACAGATGTAAAAAATGCATTTCACAGTGTAGCGATAAAGGATACTTTTAATATATTGCATGTTGTCCAAGTTGTATATATGGATTTTGTTATATATATGATACCTGTGTATGTTTATGTTGATCAATAAAAGTTATCAATGAACAGTATAATTCATACTTCATCCCAAGTTGTTTATAAATTGCCTATATTTATCTTACCACATCAATTTACATGAAATTACATTTATTATTGAATGAAAACGAAAAAGAAGAAATATATTTTCCATCTAGTACGCGACTGGGGAAAATGCAGATATTGAAGTTTAAATTTAATATATATATATATAAGTAACTGAAATTAAAATCTCTATTACAAAGTTGAAATATCTCTATAGAATTTAATACCTCAATATAAATTATCAAACGTTTTTTTACTGTGGATGCTATTACGTATTATTATTATTATTTTGGGTTTCTTTTTCGATTTATTTTCGTGAAAATAATATTTTTACTCATTTGATAAAGGATGAATCTCAAATTCATTTTATGCCCATAATGAAACATAAATAATGATAATAAATGAATTAAAAACGTATTATGAAAATAATGCATTTGAAAAAAAAAAGATTTATTTATTATTATTAAAAAATTTATTTGTGTTAGCTGTCCTTTCTCAAAACAATAAACTGTTTTTAAATCAACATATATGTATTGATACTGCAGAATATTAAATATTGATAATAATTAATTATCAGAGTAGTAAACGAGGTTTAAAAATAAATATTCTGTTAATTTTATTTAAGTTCTTTGCATATGTAAACATAAAGCTAAGAAGAGGGCTTTTGGTATTAATATTTAAACTAAGAAACAAAAGTGCTTTTAGCAAAATATAATGCAGGCAGAAAAGTGCTTTTTTATGACATACGTGTGTCCATTTTAACGAAAAAAAAGAAATCATGGGATTTTAAGTTCTTAAATTGGAAACTAAATATCTTACGAGATTTAATAGTTTGAACATAAATAATTTAAATTATAGTCTGTAAAGATTTAACATTTGCTTAGAGATCGTTTCGGGATAGTACATATACCACATGATTCTAATATTAGTAGTTCTCGTAAATGCATAATAAAATTAATAAGTTGAAAGTTACTTTAAATGAAGTTTATTCATCAATGACTATTTGAGTGCACTTTTGGTGCACTCAAGTAAGCAAGTGATGTTATTCATAATCCGTGGGATAAGAATGATACTTTATTATTAGTAATTAATATACAATTACAGTGTTGTGTTGAAGTACTAAATTTTTTTTGGAATCATTCACTGAAGCAATTATCTTTGTTATTTCATGCATATTTAGAATAAATGAATATATTTGGATGTATATTATATGGGACGTACACTTTTAGAATAAAAGATGTGCATTTTATTAAATAAATTCTTCAAAATAGCTAGTTCTGGATCAATGATGAATGAGTTCAAAGAAAATATTATGCAACCTTCAATTCTAAAAATATATAAAAAATTGATGCAAAGACAAGAAATGAGGAAGAAAAAATAACATCTCTTATACTATTATGTTAAACTAACAATATACATATGAAATGAACGATTCTTGAATTCGAGCGTACGATTCTTTCTTAGACACCACACACACACACACACACACACACACACACACACACACACACACACACACACACACACACCGACACCCACACACTATATATATGATATGTACTATATATATATATATAAAGTGGTCATTTCCCGATCATTTAACCTTAGAAAAATTCATTCATAGTTATTAATAGCAACTGATTCAGAATTCATTGTTACCTCCTCGCTCTTTTTTTTGGCATCATATAAACAATTATCTGTTATAGCTTGTAGTCATTTTCCATATGGAATGATGACAGGAAATTTGATATGGGTATAATAAAACTTATTGATGCATTTGTGAAATCATTAGTCCATCAGAAAATTATCAGCGTTTTTTTTTGAATTTTAAGCAGAAAAAACCTTATGTTTAAAATCAAGATATATATATATTTCTCAGATTAAGTTACCACTTGTTCTTATAGATTAATGTTTTTAGATTTATATATACATGTTGTTTAGTTCTACAATCACTTAATTGAATGACTATCTTTACTCAATAAATTAGATTTTCTATCGCTGTTTGTTGATTTATAAATACATAAAATAAAATTTAATAAAAGTATTAGTTGCTTTTTTATATAAGTCAATCATTGCAATTTGTTTTTCTTCTTTTAACTGTGTAAAATACTTATGTTAACTTCTGGCCACTTCTCCTATCAAGTACATTTAGGTATGCAAAATTTAAGCAATTTCGGCCTTTTATTTCAATAAAACTAACTCTTTCTATATTTTCGTACGTTTTTTTTCAATTTCTACTCATACTTAATTCAAATGCTTTTTATACTCTTTTTTAAAAAATGATTAAATTTAAAAAAAAAGAAAATGTAAAGTATTTTTTTTTTGATAAATTAGTGATTACGCTTTTTTAAAAAATGTCAATGCTTGTAAAAGAATAAACAGAGTTTTGTTCTAATTTAGATGGTAATTCTGTAATTTTAAAATCTAATTATTTCGACATTTTATATAAAGTGAATATTTGTAGTTCTTTCATTTTAGAAAAATGTATTTAACTCCAATTTCTTTTAAAATTACAAAAATACAAATATATTCATTTAAAAGATTCTTGTTAATCAATTACAATTTTATATAAAAAATATATTATGCTGCATTTATGTCACTATAACAAATTGAATAGTGCTACAAAATAAATAAATTATTATTATATAAATCTAAAAGTATGAGCCTAAGTCGGGTTTTAATATACTGTATAGCAAATTCCCCAAAAAACAAAAATTTTAATGATTGCATTTTTTGAAGAAGATTTTGAATATCGTTCTAGATGGTATTGATTTAAGAATATTCTGAATTCCGTTGTTTTCTCAGAAATTTTCCTTCGACAAATATAATTTTCTTTGAAGCCCAAAACATTTTTCAAAAGATATATTTCAAATTAAAAGGAAGTTATATAAGATCTTTACATTAGCTTCTATATATATATATTGAATTTTTATAAGATCTTCTTTACATAGTTTATGTTGAATTTTACAAGTCTTCATTAGTTCGTGACATTGAGTTTTTTTAAGAAGGACGTCTTTACATTAGCTTATTGATTTTTTTTCTTTTCTTCATCAGAGATAATTTTTCACATCATAAATTCTGAAAAGAATACATAAAGATAATCTTTGTGCATTAATTATTTTTATTATTTTCATTCATTCGTCTCAAATATATTGGAAAAAATTTATTTAAAAATCATTTTAAGACTACCTATCTATGTCATTTTTTATTATATTGTTCAAAAACATTATCTCTTTGAAATTCAATTTTTACGCAATTCATTAGAAAATAATATGCGAAATGGAAGATGACATATTTCCACTCTTCAGGCTTTCAATTTATAAATCTGTGTATACTAATAACATTAATTTTTTTAGTAAATTTTGTAAGAGTTACTTGAATGAGATAAGGTCTTGATTATAATTATTTTATTCTTATTTTCACAGTTTATTCTGCTAGAACTTTTTTTAAAATTCTGCCTGAAACTGTAATGTTTAACTGATTATAATATATTGAAAATATTTCTTGTTCAGCAATTATATTCAGTAAAATAAGAAGATGCATTTAATTTCGATGGAAATTTCAAAAAATAATATACTGATATAACACATCCAAAGAATACAATACAAAGTAAAATCAAAAGTAAGTTTAAGCGAGATTATGGATTTAACACAATATAAATTAAAAATTAATTTATAGCATGCAAAACACACTAAGATGAAAAAAATGCCAATTTTTGTGGTAGTAAAAAACAATTAAAAAAAATTAAACCCTTATTCCCCAGAACTGAAATTATTCAATTTAAAATTTTAACAACATTTGCAATATATCCCCATGGATCAGTCTAATGTATTTCTCTTATTAAAAGTGTCACAGGGAATACCTCAATGACTCCTGTCTACTAACTAATCTGTTACAAAAGGTTAATTTATTCACTCCTAACTAATTTTATGACTTCATAATTCTGTTCAAATTTGATCCCTTACCAGGGGTTCAAAACATTTATTCGAAGCTATACAGATACTTCATGTATTTTTAATTATCTTTCATTTTTTATCTGATAGTTCGAAGCTATAAGGACCATAAGTATTTTTTAGCAAACCTTTGATGCATAATACAGAGGAAGAATTTAAATAATTTAACGTTTGGGTTAATTAAGTGTTTATTTTTTTAATAGTATAAGCCAATTGAAACTAATAAGTTTCGAGATCAATTATGTATTATAATATTAATGAAGAGATTTTTTCTTTTATGTTACAGTTAAGGAATTTTCTTTTTTTTCTTTTCAAAACTATGCAGTCTAAAATATATACGAGGAATGAGAATATTTTTGGTAGCTTTCTTTTTGAGTGATTTGTTTCCTACTACTACATAAATATCAGTTTATATCTATATTGGAATTAGGCAACATAATATTTTATTTATTTTCTGTTGGTCTTTTTGATTATAAGGAAACAATACGACTGAGTTGAGAAGTGTAGAGCAAAATGTCTGATAAAAAATCTTTATTGAAAAATGGATAAATCAAAAAAAAATACAACGAAATAAATGAATTTAAATTAAATAAACTGACGTTCTTTTGTTCAAACTTAATTTCGCAGCATTTTTAGTGATGATTTCTGAAAACAATGCACTTGTTAAAATATCAGATTAAAGATTCAGTACAATGAATGAACTGAAATTGTAATAAAATGTTTTATAATTTGCCAATATAATCTTGCAAGATAATTTAATTATTTATTTTTTAACTGGAAAACATAATTTTAAATTTCAAGGCTGATGAGGAAATCATAAGTATTATAAACTATTCATATTATTTTTTGCTAGAATCTGGAGGTGATTTATATTTATTGTTATTTTACATAACAGTTACATTTTATTTATAGAATTTTACATAATATCACTTATTCTCGACAAATAAATTTGAATAAAAAATATTTCTACAAAGTATCTTGAATAATATTGTATATAAATTTTTCACCCAAAACGGACACTGCTTTCCTTAAGAACTTTGCGCCTTTTTTAGTGAATTTCATTGAAAAAGTGTAGTTTTTTCCAAGATTAAAAACAACATTCATACACAGTCTTATTTGAGATCATATTCAATTATAATGTTATAACAATTTGATGAATATCTATAAAGAAATAAAATTTGTTTGGATCATCATTCATTTTAGCTAGCAGTTATTTTTCGTGAATAGTTATACATTATTTGAAAGAAATAAAAAATTAAAAGTTCAAAACCTGAAACATTTAAGAGAAAATATTTTTTATATAATGATTATACAGATCAATAGACCAACTTCGGAATGTTTTTGCTTATGTTTCAAAGATTTGAACGATTCTTTACTTAAAAGAATTTTACCCCAGACTGACTTGTAAAAAAAATTTTAAACCTTCTTTCCTTGTTTAGTTTTAGAAGCGAGCAGCCGGTTTAAGCTCTCGAACTCATTGTCCCTCAAGTCGGTCCTGGAACAAAGATTCTTTTTTGAAATGAACAAAACCTGATTTAATAAATATCATCTCACACACCGCTTGTGATGAAAAAAGGTTTCAAAAAGGGCGGAAGAATGCATATGTGGAAACTTCAAAATTACTAGAAAACCTCTTATGACTGATAGGTAAAATGGTTGAAGAATAAGATGGGAAAAGGGAGGGAAAAAGAGATGCTCTTGAAATCTGAAGAAGAGGGCAAAGATACCGACAAAAACTAGGTTTCAAAAGAGATAACGCTTTACATGTGGTTCTGAACAATAAATATCCTCTAAGATGAAAGTGCTTGTTGTTGAAATTTTTTTTCTCATCAAGGGCAGAAAAAATGAGAGACTCTTGTTCTTTTTTAATACGGAGGATGAAATATTAGGTTGATGAAGGTTATTTTTGCATGATTAATTGATTGCCATGAAAATAGTTTTGCTTCAATTGAGTTAATTGTTGTTCTTTGAATGTGAGCTGAATTTAGTGTAGAACATTGTTCAAAGAGATGGGAATAATACGCAAAGTAATAATAGGAGTATGTAAAATGTCTTTAATTCTTTGCTGGATTTGTGCATGTTTTTTACTTTATAGGGAATAGATGCTTTATTTCTTTTAGTATATTTTTTTAATGTGATGTTGTTATACGAGGGTTTTGAATAACGTTGATTTTTTTGATTTTTAAAGAATCTGGTGTTATGAAAAGATAAACTGTGTGATGAATCATATTTATTTTTTAACTATTGTGTGATATCGAAACTTTTCATTTTCAAATACATTCGTTTACCTATCATTTCGGTAATTTTTCTTTTGGAAGGGCGTTCGCACTTTTCAAAATTAAATGTATCTGTCCGTAGTAAACGTTTTTTCAAGAGAATTTGAGCAATTGAAAATATAATTAAACAGGATACTTATAAAGTCATTTCCATAACGAATGACAATATGTATACTCATAAAACTAAGCACAGCAATACATTTCAGCCTGCTACATAGAGTTATTCTAGGTATCGATAACTCACTAAGACAATCAAAATTGCATTACAGTTTTCAAACCAATTCGATGTTATATCCATGTTCGTGTTGTTTATAGATGTGTTACTATTTGTTTTCATGATCTAGAACTGCCCCGAAGAACTGATTTTTTGTTGCTATTTTATCAACCTATTACTGATAGTCTGCTTTATCAAATGAGTAAATTTTGAACAATACGTAATA
>BMAW01044008.1:659572-709881 GCA_019974015.1 Nephila pilipes
TCAGTGTACTTCGTTAGACAATTCCTAGAATGCAGATGGAGAATGCCTTCATCTTTTTCTTCTCTTATTGCCACGTTTAACAGGTAGTTGAAGGTCAGCCAAAGAATGAATGGCAGTCTAATCCTTTTCTCTCATTTTACCTCGGCTCTATCTAACCTTATTTTCTATATTTGATCTATAGAAAATAAAAACAAAATATATGGTATTGTAGGGGAAACACAAGTAGCTTAAATTATGTACACAAGTAGAACTATTATTTGTTTGTATATATATATATATATATATATATATATATATATCTTCGCTTTTATTTTATAGAATGCGCTCTCTTAAAATATGTTCAATAATTTGTTTCTGGGCTTCAAACCAGTAAGGAAAATCATCTCCATAATTTCAAACGGAAAATTTCTTTGATATTTCCTCTGAAGTCACGAAGAAGGCTGGACAACGCGTCGATTTCTCCTATTGATATATTACTTTTTTCTGCTTTATCTACGGTGGTGGGTGGCGCATGTTTCTGATTTCACGATGTAACCTTCTCTCTCTCGTTTAACTAGACTTTTATCTCGGATGATTTCAGTTATTTTCCCCAGTAGGGACTATGAAGAAGTGGTATCGTCAGCTTTTCATGCGTTACGCACACACGCACACACACACACACACACACACACACACACACACACACACACACACACACACACGACACACACACGCACACACACACACAATATATATATATGATAGCTTAATATATATATATATATTATGTGCAGCGTGAATACTTTTAAGATTAGGTTAAACAAAGTATTTCTTACGTGTATATTTTGGAAACTCAGAGACGTTGTAAAGAGAGTATTTTTGTTCATACTTCTGCTTAGCGGTTTTGCTTTTTTTTTTTATACAAAAAAATAAATTTTGATGTTTTTCAAAATCTTTCATGATACTTTAAATAATAATCTAAGACTGATCAGATTCTCTCTCTCTTCCTTTCAAGATAATTTTTATGAATATATCTTTCATCTAAATATATATTTTACTGACATTTTGAAGAAGTATATTTTAATCACAGATAACACATACATGACAGATATAATATCATACTTTTGACGTTTTATACTAATTACATTTATTATGCCTTATTGTAAATACTACACTCAGAGTATGTGAAATAAAATCATGACATCGTCCAGTTTAATAGTGCTTCTGAAATTCTAGATAAATATTTTACGATTATATGTTGCTTCTTTTCGTATTCATGATAATATTATAATAGAAATAGTTATACGGGTTTTTTTATAAGAAACATATAATAACTTACTTTGAATTGAAATTCACATAAAATTGAAGTAAAAATCAGTAACACATAATTATAAGAGTAATACGTATTGTGAAATGAAAACAAATTAATCATTTATAGTAATATCGGTGGAAATAGCGTCATATTGTTCATGAATGAAAGTAAATGTTTCCCGTAAATGTATATTAATGTTTTCAATGTATATGGTAGCTTCAGTAAATTTTTACAATGAAGAATGTCTTAGAATTTTAAAGAAAATAATTAATCTATCAACTCATTATTGCTTTCTTTTTGTCCTTACTGCACTTACAGAAATGATATAAAATTTAAAAAAATATTCACTTACAGTAGCTTATAAATACAATAGCATCCCCAAAAAGGGATACCCATCGGCCCAGACATTTCCAACCCTTAAACAGAAGTGTCTTTTAATAAGAGGTAAATAGATGTGCTATTCAAAAAGACCAACACCAACAAAATTGTCCCGTAAATAAAGGTGTCTCTTAAAAGAAGTATTACTGTACTTACTTCATACATGTTGTAAATTTCTTCCTTTATTCGCTTACGTCGTTTCTTTTATGTGCCAAGAGAATACTTTAAATTTACTATTCCTTTCGATAAATTAATTTTCCCTATAATGTCTTTTGCTCAACTTTTTGAGCCATTTACCAAAAAACAGAGGATATTTGTAAATAAGGTCCGTTTGTGTATGAGAATGTCGAAGATGAGGGAAACCATGGAGTACCTCTCTCACAGTTGGGAAATATCTCCAAATGAGAACAAATGAATTTTAAAAAAATTAGAGATATTACTTAAATGAATGAGAGTGGGATTGATGCGCGATCCATGCAAAGTGCATGCACGTCCGTTCCCAGCATACTATAAGCGCGTTTATGCGTCCTTTGCTCCCGCATCGTCTACCAATGTGCTGTCCTGTAGAGGTTTACAATGTGGAAGAAAATTGAATCACCCACTGAAAATGAGATACGATCTGTAATTCGTTTATTGGGTGCAAGAAACTTGGCAGCAGCGGAAATTCACCGTGAGATTTGTGGAGTTAAGGTTATAATGCTATGATTGACAATAAAATCGGAAAGCGAGTTAGAATGTTTCTGCACTAATACAGAGTCAAATCAAATCTTTTGTAAGGGAATAACTGGATCATCTACCTTACAGTTCAGAACTTGTTCCTAATGATTTTCAGTTGTTTCAATATTTTAAGGTGTTCCTTGGTGGTCAATAACTCAATGGTGACGAAGTGAAAATGCAGTAAATGTATTGGGTCTCTTCACAAGCGGCAGGTTTCTTTCATGTTGGATTTCAAAACCTGGTTGAGGGGTACGACAGATGTTTGAACAAAAATGGAAAATATTTTGAAAAGTAGACAAGAGTATGTAGAATGTGGAAAAAAAATTTAATGATATTTACAGATTTTTTTTTCTAATTGGAAACGTACCTTATTTAAAAATATGCTTCTAGTATTTTTCAAAAAAAGATATTACCGTCATTTCTGAATTCACCGTAATTCAGAAAAAAAAAATCTTTCGAAGGAAATTTACAGCAATGTATATCATTTACACAAATAGAAAAAAACGCATTGATTTTTTTTTTTTCATTTAATAGTTCTTTTTAAAGCATTCGCCTTAACATAGGTATTTTAAAATTTGAAACATATACCACGACAATGACATCTAAATAAAAGATGCAGTGGAACAAGGAAGGATCAAATTTGGTTATTGTATTGGATTTAAAGCTCTAGTGACATTTCATCTCCCGCGATTTATTCATAATTTTAGACAAACTCACCAAGACGCTTTTCTCGTAAATATTTTGTTTTGTTTTTGCTTTTGAAGACATATAGTGTTGCTAAGTCATATTGTTGTAACCATTGTGTGCTGCCCTCTGCTTAATGAATCCAAAATAAATGGGATACTAACTCATAGGTTAGTTTGGATTGCTGACGCGTTGAAACAGAAATTTTACGTCTAGTTTTCCCCATCTCTGAAACTTGGATTCATATTTATACAACAAAAATCAAGCAACAATTAAAATAATACGTTGCTTACTGTAAATTTGCTTCAAAGAAGGCGAAGACTCATTGTCCTGAAAAGTTACGGTGAGAATATTTTGAAATGCAAAAGAGCATCACACTCCTGACCCTTTTAAAAAAGGAAAATGATTATTGGGCAATATGACAATGAGTGAACCTATTCCCATATCTAAAGACATGTAGCGAGTTTGTTGCATGTAACATCAATCCAGGTCCCATGTGTTCCCAGTTGTGTGGTGCGAAAGTTTAGAGAGGGAAGTGCCAGCTCATTTGTCATCCTCGTCACTTGACTGAGATAAAGTATCCCGAGGTCCATAACCAATAGGTTGCTTCTAAGTGCGACGTCAATAAATAATCAATGCAAGCCATCTCTAATACGGGTACTTTCTGAACCATCCTAGAACACATTAATACATCAGATAGGAATATGGAAACGCTATGAGGAAACGAATCTTTCTGAAAACTTTGCTAGAATTTACTAATAAAGATTTTCAACATGTAGCCATTGGTTCCTATATGAGCTATATATTGTGCCTTGGGCTACTTTAAATTAATAAAAAGAAATATTCACCCAGAAATTCATAAGGGGAGTACACATAATCAATTTCCTCTTTATATTTATTTTCTTTGTTTAGTGTATTATATCTTGTGGTATTGGGATTATTCTTCTTCACACACTCACGTTTCAATACTCTCAACATACTTTAATACTGACATTTTTTTCCATTTTCTCTGGAGTCAATTTGATTATTGAAAATCAATTGGTTATTAAAATAGAAGTGCGAAGTTTAAAATAAAATTGATAATTTTTTTGAGAATATATCGTCATAAATACTACTACTGGTTTGTAGTGTTATTCGTTTTTTGTTATATTAATATTGTATCTTGTCAACGTTCAAAAACAAATTATCACATATATTATTTCTAAGTATCAATAAAACAGTTTTAAACTATTATTATAATTTGATTATGATTATTATTTAAATTATTGCTTACTAATATCTAAAGCGAGAACATGGTATTTATGGTTTTTGCAAATATAATTCTAAAACAGTTCACTTAAGCAAATAATAAATATTTGCAGATGTTCTGCTTATAAATATCTCTTTGTAAGTATAAATAGCATTTAAACAATCTTAATTGAAATTATACTTTTCAACAGATGTTGACATTTTCCTGAAGTGCTGTTGAGAAGTAACAAAATCTGATTCTTACGCCGAATGAAAACATTTAAATTTTCATAGCCAACAACTGTTTAATTTAGATTAGAATATACGCATAATTCTAATACAAATGGATATATAAGAATGATGTCGAACTACTTTGTTTTACACTTCTCTGATGCAGCTAGAAGAGTTTTTTTTCTCTACAAGTGTCCTGAATTTATTTTACTCACAATTAGCATGCACTGAAAAAACAATGAACCAAATTGGAATGTTATAAATACACCTACAATAAAGTGCAAGAACCGGAAGAAAAGTAAGAAACATGAGTTTTAGCAAGATAAATGATCCAAAGTAATCAAAAATTATTTAAGATATGATTTCTACGTATTAGTTTAATATATATTTTAACTATTTGATCTTTAACATATTTAAATATAAATCATTCAAATATTTATACTGTTAAATTGATATATATATATAGATTTACTAAGTATTTGTGATGAAATTATAATCTATTTTATATTACACCAAATATCTGATGCGAAATATTTAAGGTAGAGTTTCCAAATTGCTTAACAAATCGAAGTAGACTTGGAATTGCTCAAGTGTACGCCCAAATTGATAAAATATACAGTTAAAATTATATAAATATAGAAAAATATCAAGAAATGACTTAAAAGATTTGTTTTATATTTTGTTTTTTATTTATTTGAATAAACATTTTTAATCAAGCCTAACTCATATGAAATTGATCTCCTTAATTAATAACAAAAATAATATTGAACTGAAATGAAAAAGAATGAATTTTTATTCATTCCTTGCATACTAATTATGATTTAAAACCTTTAATTAGAACAGAAGAGACATACATAAAAATAAATTGTTATTTGATAGTTATATAAATAATATGACATTTCAGATACAAATCTATAAAAGAATAAATAAGCATAAGTTGCAAAATATTTTAAGTTTACCAATAGTTGGGGAGCATGTACAATTTTAGACAGATCAAATAAAAATAGCAAATGCACAAAATCTTGACATAATATATGAGAATTTACAGTTTTAAAATATTCTTATGTTGACTTTACGTTCCATTTTACTGACAACAAACTGTAAGATATTTACTATCGTCTGGAGAAAATTAGATGGATTGTAAGAAGTCCGAGTTTCCTTCCTTCACACTTGCAACTGTCTGAGGGAAAGAGACTCGGATAAAGTTTTCTGTAAAAGATTAAATTCGATTTGAAAGTTCTTGAATAATAATATTGCTTCTAAACTGTAGCATATTACTTGCAGTAGAATACATAGTTTATAAATTGATTAAAGTCGAATTGTTTTGCAAATGAATTGTTTTCCAAGTATAAAATGCAACAAAGGAAACAGTGTTTCTTAAGTAAAATGATTATTTCCTCTAAACGTAATTTTTTTGTGTGATATTATTCCATTTAAAACATCGGTTCAAAATTGACTTTTTGTATTAGCCTGAACTTAACGCGACACCAAAAGATTTTATAAAATTTTTAAAAAAAATGATGAACTTAACGTGATCCATTCATTTTACATGAAAGAATTCGAAGAAAATATAATTTAATCAGATAAGCATTTACTTAAAAGAATTAATAACATAGGTTGCATTCATGGCAGTTAAATTAAGTAAGATAAATTAATGGGCGTGCTAATAAGAATAGTTGTTACGAGTAATTAGGAAACACAATTAAAATAAAATTATAACTATTAAATAGCAAATACTTAATAACTAATTCAAACAATAAGTGAAAAATAAAAAAAACTAAAAAAACATTCAAATTAAATATATTATGAAAATTTAAAACATAAAAACATTGTAAAAAAAGTTACTTATATGCAACACGAAAGAGTTTCAAAAATGCACATTAAACTCTCTCTCTCACACACACACACACACATACACACGCACACACATATATATATATATATATATAAACAATAAAAGACAGATGAGAAAAGAAAATCCTTTAAAAGTAAAAAAGGGAAATAAAGCTATGTAATGCTACCCCTAGATTAAGATAATAGTACTCAGCTTCAGCTTAAGCATGTTGAAATGATCAAACTTTCGAAATCAGCAAATAGATCTATTAAACAAGACATAAGTCTAATATATCAAAATGAGGACAATCAACAATGTGGAAACAAGGGGGGAAATATAAGACAGCCTTGAATTTAAATCAGAAGTCGATTTTAGTGCAACATAAAATAACAAGCTTTTATTCATGAAAAATTAATAAGAAATAAGATTATTATATAACTCCCTCATTTTTAAGCATTTTGAATTACACCAATTTAGTCCTAGACTTACAATGGCCGCCAGAAATTCAAAAGATTAGCATAACTATGGTATCTCCGTCTATTTATTGAAATTAGAATTAAGAAAATAAAATCTAAGAAATCGAAACATTAGAAAAACATTTCTTTGCTAAGATTATAAAAATATTAAAAAAAAATTCAAGTAAAATTAACTAAAACTTGAAGTAATTAAATTCAATAAACAGGAAAATAAGAGAATTGTTTTATTTTATGGAATGAAAAGAAATCTATTTCATAATTTTTATTTCCGATTTCTTTAGAAAAATTAATAACATACTCAGCCTTAAAACAAGTAAGTAAGAATTTATTTAACTTGTTTTGAGAACTTAAAGGCTTATTTACTGATTTAATGTCCCCAAGAATAAAATTATGTATTATGTTCCTGATATTTAATATTAAATTGCTTCAAAGAAAAAACTCTATTAATTGAGAAAAAATAATTGTCAAAAAACTACAACTGATCCTATTATCTACAACTTTTAAGTCAGCATCTAAATAATCTATTTTACAAGAATTCATATACGTTTTAAGGAGTTTTAAATAATAAGGATAAATGTGGTTTAAATTCTAGGGTTAAATGTATTTTAGAAAATTATCAGGTCATCTACCTTTCTATGCAAAGTTAATTTATAGTTGCGTATAAAAGATTTTCATAAAAACGTAAATAAATATTGGCAAAACTATTACTAGTTGCTCCTTCCTGAGAAATTCTTATAATTTATTTCCATGTTTTATCAATGCAAAACAATACGATTTTCTTTTAAAACCAAGATTAATAAGAAATTTTTCTTAAGGAAAAGAACTATCAATATTTATTTTTTAAATTTAATTAAAAGAACATTAATTAAATACTTAGATAAATCTTCAAAGTTATAACTTTAAATTGAGAAAGTCTATTTTTGACAAAATTAATTATTTCATAATAACTTTAATAATAATAATCTTTTCAAAATAATCTATAATTTGTTGTAAAATATTTTCTAAGATTTTACGAGCTTTATGAATGTGTGTAATGAAATCATTAGTGACAGTTCTAAATTCATTAGATACTTTATGGAATTTAGCAGTTAAATTATGAGATGAAATTGTACAATATTTCTATTTTGTAATCTATTTTTTACACATAAAACTTTATTTCTACTAGTAATTTCTCCATCACTCTTAGAAACTTTAATAAAGTTATTATTATTAAAAATGTTTACTATAGAAATATTATCACAAAGTATTTCGAAAATAATAACATAGTTGCCTGGGGCTTTATCAATGTAACAAATATTGAACTTCTCAAGTAATTTTTTTTTTTAATTTAGCATATTAGATCTTTAATCTTAATGGTCTCTTTTGTCTTAAAATTGAAAAAAAAATCTCTTCATTAAAACAACATTCACATTGTTTAAAAGCTTCGATAGGTAAATTATATTTAATAGTCAAATAAGGTAAAAAAATTTCAATTTCTTTAATATTTTTTTTTTTCTTAATGTTATAATTTTTGTTATAAATTATAATTCCGAAATCTGTTCTTTTATTCATAATCTAAGGTATCAATAACTAACTTCATTTTGATTACCTGTAATCCCATGTTGCTGTTATATATTCTTTATAATCTTCACAATTACATTCATTTATGCTGTGTAAATCCTTACAAGTATTTTAAATATTAATTCATCGCCCCGTATTCTTATTAAATTTAAAAGCTTTTATAATTTTAATACTATTAATAGGAATCAAGCTTTTGTGCTTATTAAGAATATTGTTAAAATTTACTTCATTAAAGCTTTATTCTTAAATCTAATACTACACCATTTTAGTTTTACTATCATTTTTACTATCACCATTTTTATAATTAGAAACTATAAAAATACTGATATCCTTAACAATATGTAAACAAATGCTATCTATTTTGTTTACATTATTAAAATAAATCCTTTTAATTTTAATTTCACTTATCTTCAGACCAAAAAGAAAGTATTTAATGCTTGTGAATATAGAAGTCCTTTGCAAATTTCTTATTTAAAATATACAGTTTTTTCTTTATAAACCATCATGTCCGCATATTTTAATTTATTATTGACTTTACTATAGAAACATTGAGCAGATTAAAACTATAATTCCCATTAAAATATTCTTTATTGCCACTTGGTTAAGACATTTGAATAATATTTTTGTTAAATTGCAAAATATTAAGATCACTTCGACATTCGATATTGAAAGTCCTATTATAATAGATTTCATACCGTTACATTTTTAGCGTTAGATACCATTTTAATAATAGTTAACACTATATTTTGAATTATATGAATATTAAAGTGTCTAATTTTAATATTGTTGCAATTTTTATGTACATAATGTTATCATATCATGCTTATGTTGAGTAATACATATAATAATATTTTACCTTTTTATAACCAGTATATTTATAATTTTATATTTTACAATTAAATAAGTGAACTCAGTAATAAGTTTTGCAATATATATTATTAATAATAATAACTAAGAAAATTGCAAAATTAAGAGAATTTTCAAAATTATGCCTATTTTTGCAAAAGTAGAATCGGACTTAATGTCAAAAAGTATAGTATGAAATATCACAAAAGAGATTCCAAACAATCATGAACTAAGAGCTTTATTGAAAATCACGCGTACATAAAATGATTTCTGATGGTGCATATCTATCTATCTATCTTTATATATATATATATATATATATTTAAAAAACAATACGTCATCACCATATAAATTGAAAAAAAGATTTTAATCGTTGTTTGGTTGGTAATAAAGTGTAAAAGGATGCATATTATTGGTTGGTAATAAGTGGTTTGGTAGAGGAATATAATGGTCCAGAGAGTGAGTAAGAATTGCAAGCTGTGTAAAAGTAAATAAATAAATTCTTCATGGCTGGATCATTAACAAGCCGACTTTCTGGACCTAGTGTTGTGTGATGGATTTGAAAATAGATCGCGATTCACAAAGATATCTAATATATTTGTGATGTATAAAAGTATTTAAGAAATTTATGGGATAAGTATGATCTAAACAGTTGCTGAAGAATTTTTTAATATTATTAAACTTGTCTATTTTATGTGTGATTAATTTGTTATTATGTAATAAAAAGTTTAATAAAATATTCCTATAAATAGAGATGTGTAAATTGCTGTTCCAAAAAGGAATTTTGACTACACGGAATTCGAATATTTCTCTTTTATCATAAGTATTACTAATTAGTCTATTGTCAACAATTTGCAAATGAAGATCTAGAAATTCTACTGTATTCGAATTAAGATTAGTTTTTAATAACTTGAGGTAATCAAGGTAAAACGAATCATTTGATTTAAATTCCTCAGTTTTACCTAAAAAAGTTAAATTATCTATATAACGATAAAGAAAGTAAGAATCATTATCAATGTGTTGTATTTCATAAAAATGTAAATAAAAATTGGCCAAGCAATTACTAGCTGGACCTCCTTGAGGGAGACTCTTAATTTGCTTATACAGACTCTGACCAAAAACTATAAGATTCTCTTGTAATACAAGTTTAATAAGAGTATTGAATTTTTCACGTTTTATTGTTTGATTATATATATATATATATATATATATATATATTACTGAGGTTAGGATGTAGTTTTGGTTGAAAATATACGCTGGGTCTTGGTAGTCCAAATTAAGACACGACGTTTGGTGTTTTTTTCATATTTTAATAAACAAAACAAAGATAATGTGCTGGAATGTCTGATATACCTAAGCAAATACGGACTAATGAAAGATAAAAAAAAATATGAAATCTTTCTTCTGAGAGCACTATGGGTGCACCACAACCACTTAGGCGTCCTAGTTCCCTCTATATTATTCGATAAGGAGTTGCTACACACTCCAATTGTACTTTGTTAAGAGTACACTAACAAGTCAACATATAAAAAGTCTCAAATAACTTTAATAAATCTTAATACTAAAAATATACATCAATACAAAATCAAATACTTATTTAATAATATTACACTCACAATTAATATCACAAACCTTTGAATTTCAAAAGGATACATTGATTGTGAATCGGCCTTCTATATCATCTTGAGCAGTATAAACCGAAACGAACTTACATATCTATCAATACCTTGATAAATTTTTCTTATATTTCCAAAAACCCATAATAATATTGACTCGATCGATACCTGTAGCAACACTATCCTTTTTACCCCCTTTTCAACTTTTATTATTTACACCCTTTCAAGATTCTTTTCAGTTAAAGGATTTAAAAAAATCACGTTCAGATTGCGATTCAAGTAGATAATTGTATTTTCATCTTTCAAAAATTTGTTTAAAGAGAGTAATTTGATGTAATTTCTTCTAGTTAACTGTTTCCAGTTATATGGAACATTTCTGTGAAGGTCAGCAAAATGTATATAATGACAAATATTTTCTGCCCTAGAAACAAGAAAGCCCTTTGACAAATCACTATATTTCTCTGAATCTAAAAAACAATTGTTGTTATCTTAATTAGATCGATTAGTCGTTGTTTACGGACAAACACATTTATTAACATATAAACATACGAATAAAAAAAAAATAAAGGTTCACTTAGATATAATAGCACACAGCATAATAGTTATGAAAGTACAGAGGGTTACATGATGTTCCTCAGTGCTTCCGCGTTCTTGTCTCTCGGGAGTCTGTTGGAGAAGAGGGCGAAGCACAAACGTAGATGTTTTTAATACTGCATAGTAAGAATTAGTTCGCTCGCTCTAAGGACAACACATTATTTTTCTTCTACTTATTCATTTTGAGATTTTACTGATTTTTTTTTTTTTTTTGATTTCATGATCTATGTTCTAAAATTTCAAATAACCTTTTTTATAGGCCGAAAATCAGGTGGTTGACTAATCAAGTTGGTTCTTTCCACAACAACTGTTTCCTATTTCAAAATAAGTATCTGAAAAAAGAATGAATGTCAACTGAAATAAAATTGTAATTTAAGTTTCAAAAATACTATCGAGGAATCGGAATATTGCATTAATGCTCAATTTCGCTGCACCACAACTGCCTGTTGTTATCCAATGAGGATGAAAATCTTTCATTCCAGACTAAATCAATATGCCACAGTTCTTGAAGAATGCATTTCAGTTTCATGACGAAATGTCCAAGAAAACTGATAGAATCAAATACGTGGCCCACTACATTGAAAATGAGTCTTTTTAAAGCAATTCTATTTTTCAAAAATTTCAATAGCTGTTTCGTGATGAAAGAAATATTGTCCTCATTTGGGTCTCAAACGAGACCCAACATCTTGGATGGAGAATCAAGTCCGAAGACACATTCTTTTCCTCATCGATGTCGAACTCAGGAATTTTCATAGCTTTCGAAGTTCCAAGGAATTAGTCTTTCATTTTCATGGCACCATGTTACCGTTTTCAAGCATTTTTACTTTTTCCGTTGTAATCCGTTATAAGTCACTCGCATCTCTTCTTCTCCTCCAATCAAATCATTTGCATAGAAATATTAAGACAACAATGATTAGTTTTCATCAAATTTGTTTCTGCTTTTATTTAAATGATAATTTTATGTTTCAGCCAAAAAAATACAGACAAGGGTTTCTGTCCAAATAAGACTTTGTTGAAGTACATTTTTTGAAATGTATTTGAAGCAATATTATCAATTCAGAAGAATCTAGTGAAATCTTTATCACTAGGATCAAGTGATATTTGAAGATAGACTTGCTTTTATATCGGATGTAAATGCTATTGAATTTTGTATAAATTTCAAAATTATTTTTAAGATATTAAGATATATATTTAAACTTTTGAATAGATAATCATTAATACAAAACTGATTTCACTTATGAGAAACTCCACCAAAAACATTACGAAATCGATTTTTTTTGTCAAGAGATCGGATGTTCGTATCGGTTCCGTACACGTCTCAACTTTCTGACTACGAGTTCTCAACATGATATCTTCATTATGATACTCATTATTCGCTTTTACAATCCTCAAAAGAAGACGTGTTGCTCCTTAGCCTCTTAACCAAATCTTCAAATCTTTTCCAAGCTACTTCTTTAGTGTTAGCCAACTTCTCCTGTATACCTGGCTTCCACTGATACTTCAAACAATATTTTCAAATTACAAATCCAATGCAATCATTTGAAAATTCCTCAATTATTTCCTGCTCCATTTTATTCACATACTACGTTCCTTAGTTCACAACGATTAAGCTTTCTATCACCAAGAAACGCTTGAGTTCCGCTGACACAGAGTTTCGATCTCACAAAACTAAATTTACCGAAGTGGATTCACTCACATCCCACATTTCCTTTGCAAATGACTATCCATGTTCAGTATTATAGCTGTCAACCACGAATTTAAACTTTAAAAACCTTTTGTCAAATTCCAATAAAAATAGGTTTCCACTAACAAGAAAATTTCATTCTCTCCGGACGTTTCTGCGAACACACTCATTAATATAAAACCTAAATTCTCCATTTCAGGCCTCAACCTTTCATTCGGGAAATTAATTTTTGCCCTTAATATCTCATGTACTATTGCAACATTTATTTCTGTTGATTGACGGCCAACAAATTATGTTTTAAGACACTGCATTAAAATCCCGTTCCGTTTAATTACTGTTAAATTCACAAAAGTTGGTCTAATTTCCTTATGTTTCTCTTTAGGAATAGAAATAAAATTACGTTTCTTTGAATTTTCAGATTTTAAGCAAATCGCAGTTGCATGTCATCTTTGCAAAAATAAAACTGTCATGCTCATTTTTTCATAAAGCAATTTTGACTGAACATGACAAACCTCTCTTTTGTTCAAAAATTTATCCCTTTTCAACTGTGTGATTAGGTGTTTTTCCTCGATGATATAGTAAGGTGGCCTTGATCACAGAATAACATTTTCGCACTGTTAATTACGAGTTCCGCAGCTACATAACGTGAGTAATCACAGACAAGAAGGGGCCGACGATGGTTCCGATAATCTAGAGATTTATGTGGGGATTTATGTGGGGATAGGGAAGAAATTCTTACCTTACAAAAAGTTTATTTGAATGCTAAAAGCCATCTCTCTTGCAGTTATAGGATGGTATAAAAAAGTCATTAACTCTTGCAAATAATGGGATTTACTTGCATTTTCTTATAAGAATTTAAGAATCAAATCCGTCAATTGATTTTTCAAAATGATACTTGTCAATATTGTTGTGTATAAATTTGAATAAGCATTCAAACCTTCTTTACATCTAATTTAGGTTTGGGCTCCAAAATAAAGATTTCTAAGAGCCTGAATATTTGGGGACTAGATTTAACAAGAGTGCCTTTATCAACATATCAGTTTGACTAAGAGTTTCAAAAATCAACTTAATAGCTTGTTTATAATTTTCTTTAGTAATTGAAAATCCTTTCATACTAGAAAACTTCTTATCACCTAATAATGATTATAGAAAGCAAAATTTAACAACTTCCATTCCATTTGAATTGTTTGGTACAAACTTCTCAAATTGATTCCAAAATTCTAAGTTCTCTGAAAGCTTTCGATAAAAATGAGAAAGTAAAACTTTTGCAAGTTTATTTTTGTTTTCTAAATGTACATTTCTATCTTCTATACTACTTGCTTGGATTGTTTGTTCCACTACATCATATGGAACTTTTTGAATAGATTTAATTTTATGTTGAAATTTTACTTTAAAACTGAAATTATCATTTCATTTTATTTTTCTACTTCGTTGATTTCATCTTTATTATTACATATTTACACTTGAAAAGTTCAACAATATCACTATTTAACAATTTCGAATTTACTCATCAAACATTCCAAAAATGAAGCACACAAATTTTATCCATATCAAATTCGTTCAAATATGATCTTATTTTTTTTATCTAATTTTAACGTTTGTTCTCGAAGTACTTCACTATTTGTGCGATATTTTTTAATTTGGTCATTTTCCCATCTGTATTTATAACCTTCAACTATGAACTCAAACCAATTCTGACCAAGAGTTCTAAGACAAATTTTGTGACCAACAAATAATAAAACAACAAACTTTAATCTTCTACTTTCTGAAGCATAGATCATGTAACATAATTTACAATAACAATTCAAAACAACCAACAGGTAATTCAACTTGACCAGCGTTACTAAAACAAGGCCTATGATCTCAAACAAACATTTGTAAAGAAAATATTCTATTTAACGCATTTTCAGGAAAACAAATAACTCATCCCTTAGCATCCAAAACATAATTGCTAAAACTTTTCTGACCAGGGAGACTGTCTTTGTTTTTCAGGAGAAGTTTCACTTGAAGCAACCCATTGATTTGTTTGTTGCTTGGTTCCTGAATAAAGATGATTCCAATTCTCACCGATGATGATAACTCGACGCAAAATAATGACGACAACTTGACGCGACAATAATCAAAACTTACACCTGAATAAGAGTCAAATATATTTGGGCGGCACCGTTTAACAGACGGCTGCACACAATGGTAACACCAAATTGCCTTAGCAACACCATCTGGTGTCAAAACAGGTACTAATGCACCATATTCATATTATAATTTTTTTACTCAAATATTCTTTCCAATTATGCTAATGTCAGTTTTAATTTTGTTCATTCTTAAGCTTTGAACAATATGGGTCTCATAAATATTCAAAAATAGGCTTAGGTATGCTGGAGATTCTGATTCTTATGTTCAGTATAATTCATGTTAAAAACCTGTAAATGAATTGACTTATGCTATACATATCCCAGTTCCTTTATCGAAATATTACTCATTATTACATCATTTTTCTCTATAAGACCTTACATATTTTAAATTAACAAACAAGATTTTAGATTGTTGAATTTTATCCTGTATATAACAGTTACTTGCGCCTTTTCTAAATCTTTTTTCATCTTATTTGCATAAAATATATCATTCTTTCCTTTAAAAAGTGCTGTCATATCAAAGAAATTCTGATCTTGTTTTTAAAGAAAATGTATTAAATTCATGTCACTCAAAACTTTTACAAAATAGTCTCCGATAAAAAAATAAAAAATTTCTTTAAATTATACAGAATCTATTCGTTGAGTCTCTTCACAATATCAGTTGAAAAGAAGTGATGTGTAACAACATTGATATTTGTTGGGATTTATAAAGATTGCTTATATTTGCAATCTTTTCTACAGTATATTGATTTAGAATCTGTAAGAAAGATTTTAATTTCAATTTTATTTACTTTTTAAAAAAATCTCACTTCAAAATAAACTATTTTATGTAAATATTTTCAAAGAGTTCTACGAGAAATTTTACAAATTAAGAAAAAAAAATTATTTTCATGAATCAGATTTCATTTCTCTTTTCTTTTATTTTATGTCAATGTTATTATATGTTCCTTCTTCATACCATAAAGATACTCTAACCGTGAAAAACATGAAATATAAGGAAGCTCTTCTTTATGTTTATATTAATAAATTTTCATATACTCTGTATAAACATACAAGTATGCATTACTTAAACATGGTTCGAGATACCTTATATATATCAGTTTCATTATTTTGTATACATTTTATTTTTATGTTTGTCTCTCAAGAACTCGTATTACGTTTTGATATTCTAGTTTTATAGTATATTTCAATTATTGTGTCTATGAATCTGAGAAAGATGAGAAGTGAATGAAAAAAATATTTTTTAGTCGTCGTGAATTTTAGATTATGTACTTTTTCACGAAACTTAAAACAAAAATTTTATTAGCATGTTATCAAAAGAATAGGAAATAAAGTTTAAAACCAAACACTTTTTTTCTTTTTAAATTATTCTTTTGTATGTTCCAGTTTTTCCACCGAATGAAAAAGTTTTTATCTTAATTTTTTTGTTAAATATTTACTGTATCATAAGAATAATACACAATTTCTTTCCATATAAATAATCTGAAATTAAAAATATACATAGGATATTTATTTAAAAAATTCAACAAAATTTCAAGAGGCAACGACTGTCGGTTTTATCTTCGTGATCATCATATTTATTCTCACATTTAATAATACCAAGGGACTATAGTACTAACGTTTTAACTGGCTTACAATAAATTCAAAATATGTGGAACAACTGTCAAATGCAAACGAAAAAAAAATATTTGAGATAAGAACGAGTAATTTACAAATATGTTTCATCATATTTTCATACACATTTTCGGATACGGTTGATTTGACGAGAGCTTTTTTCCAGTTTTTAGTTTCACATTATAAGGAAGAAAAAAAATTGCAAGAAACAGAGTAATACAATTTTCGAGCTCCACAACCGTACCTTAGTGCTATTATCGCTCATTGGCATGCTTATGATTCATATTTGGCAATGGGCTTGATAACTACAGATTAAGCTTTAATTAATTCAGCAAATATTAAAAATAATAATAAGTCTAACATAAATGTCCCTCGTGTTTTTTAAACTGTAAAGAGTATAACTTAAAATAAAATTAATATTAATAAAATTATTTTATCTACCAAAACTCTAAATGCAATTATAAATTCTTTTAAAAAACTGCATGAAGAGATTAAATATTTTTTTTAAATTAAAATTAGTTTAGATTTAATATTTTAACTTTGCTAATTAATTTCAATTTGTAATATATCCCTATGGATCATTGAAACTC
This sequence comes from Nephila pilipes, assembly GCA_019974015.1. Classification (NCBI taxonomy): domain Eukaryota; kingdom Metazoa; phylum Arthropoda; class Arachnida; order Araneae; family Nephilidae; genus Nephila; species Nephila pilipes. The sequence continues at coordinate 677,047 of BMAW01044008.1, forward strand.
GCTTCTCTTATTAAAAACAAATGCTATAAATGCCTAAATGACTCCCGTCTACCATCCCAGTAATCTTGTTAGCAATGATTTATTTATTCATTGCTAACTAAGTTTATGACTTTACATTAATTCTAATTTAGAAGTGATCCCTTTTAGAGTTTTAAAGTATTTATTCTAGATGTTCCCCGTATTTTACATGCATTTGAATTATTTTTACTTTCTTATACGCGCATCTGATTTTGAAAAAAAATTTTTTTTAGAAATTATGTTGCATGCTTTAGATTGTTGAATATTAAGTACCTAAAGTTTAATTTAGCGTAATTTTTGATCATATGAAATTAATGGAATTTGCTTGTGGATATCAGTAAAAAAATAATTTATATATTAGATATTACAGGATTTCCCCCATTTTTCTAAAACAATGTAGTTTTATTTTGTAAAAAGTTTTGGATTTAACAAAAATACTTGGTAATCCGCAAAAAGACCTTTCCAGTGAAAATTGTGCCTTATTTTGTTACTTGTTTCTTTTATATGGTTTTATTTTATTTTTTTCAAACAGTCTATTACTTATACAAATTTGTTCATTTATTTATAACTTAAAATTTGTTTGATAGAAAAGAAATGAATATCCTGAATTTCGAGAGAAGTTTTTAACCCAGAAATTTAGCAAATAAAAAATAATATTGTAAAACAATGTAACAATTGAATTTTATTCAAAAAGATCTTTTTTGTTCACATTAAAAATAACATATGAATATACCTTGTAAATAATTTATGTTTATGATAAAATTGAAATTAATATGAATTATTATCGCCCCAAAAGAAGCACGAGGTCGAATCTCAGTCAAGTAATGAAAACTGCACTTGAACTAGCATCTCACGTCAAACTACAAAAGAACTTTGAAATCGAGATATTTAATGTCAATAGTCCTTTTTTTTGATAAAAGTCTTCTTTTTATTGACTAGGAGTCCATTATTCACCTTTGTCGGAGGTTGGTTAACTTTGGTAAGTTAAGACGGTTATGAACTACCTATCTGTGGGTCTACAGAAAACAACTCCATAGCGCCTTAGAAAAACGTGCTTGTAATTAATTCAGTATACGTTCAATTATTATGGACTTTAAGTTCTTTCTTTGTTAGATTCGACTTGTCCACAAGAACCGCCGTTTATTCCACTCCTTAAACGGAAAGTCTGTTTGCTGTTTTTGGACTTTCTAATAGATAGTTAGAAAAATATTGTTTTTGCTCCCATTGGGGCGAATAATATCTATTCCTTGTTATATTGAGTGTCATTTGAAAGTTTTTCTTTGATGTCATTGATAGTATCTAGTTGAGACGGCGGACTCATCTGATGTACGTGCAGTAACCGTTTATATATTATTAATCTTGATTTATGAGTGATTATTTGGCGTAGTCAACACGTAGGCAATTTGGAAGCGGTGTTGTTAAGAGAAAATAGTGTTCCATTCTATAAAAATATTACCTTGAGTATATATAAGTAACTTTCATAAAACATCAAAAGATTTTAATAAGGAACCACTCCTTGTTGTTATTCTAAAAATACTTTTTCGGAAAAACATTTGTAAGAGATAATTATATTTTAATGTAATCTGTTAATACTCTCGTACACTTGTCTATATTTTACATTAATGAGCATAATTTTGATGTTTCTGTTTGATATGCAAATAAATTCGTCGGCCACTGAAATTTAAGTTTATTGATTGTCTCTATCAGCGAAAGCATTGCATTATTTAAATTTAGATTTAAGTATTGCGAATGGTTGTCAATTAGAAGTTTCCGTATTTTATATTTGCAAGTTTGTAATCTTTCTTTCTGCCAAGGAAAGCAGCGCAATGTTAAATATATTGTTTTTATTTATTGTCATTATAGAAGATTTTAACTTTTAAACAATTGTGTTTTCATGCATTAAGATATTGTATACCGATAGTCTCTAACATTTTTGTACACGCTAAATATATGTACATTTAGTCATCAAACCTCAAGGATATTTCAAATTTCACTTTTTTTTTACTTGCGCATTTCTCATTTTTCTTTTATTAAACTTATTAAATATTTCTCTCAGGTAAAAATTATTTCTGTACATATTATTGAGTACTTCACGCAAATCAAAAATCTTTTTTTTTTATTTTCAGAAATAAGTGGAAAAAAAATATATACATGTTATTACATTTCTCATACATAAATATACATTAATACCAAAAATAATGTTTTAAGGAATTATATGGACATTTAACTAAAATAAAGGACATGAACTGAAGGAAGAGGCGTACATTTATTTTGCAAGATTAAACACTTAAAAAAATTTTCTAATTTATTTTTAAATGGGCCTTCTAATTATATAAACAGTATTTAAACATTTAAATATGATATGTTCGATCAAATACATACATAAATATTTTAAACAACTTTTTCTTTTTTCCTAAAATTTCTTTATAATTTTAATGTATTTTAATTCTAACCTTATTTTAATTTGAATAAAATAATTTGGAGCTTGTAAAAGAATAAACATTACAAGGTTAAGAATTAATTTTTAGAATTTAGTGGATTACTTCTTATTGGAAAACCAAACGAAATATATTCAATATTTTATATACATTTATATTCTTTAATGCATAATGTTCGTATTCTTATTTTTTTTAAAATTAAAGAGTAATAATAAATAATTTAATTAAAAAAATAGTTTCATGGAACTGTAAGATTATTTTAAGTATTAAAAAAGTTTGAAGAAAAATAGTTTTCGTGATGTATATAAATAATGATACATTTTATTCTTCAATGCATCCAAAAATAAACTGCTGAGAAATTCGGTTTATTCCATAAAAAAAATAGTAAGAATACGTACATATTTTAACAAAATTACATAAAAATAACAAGTGCACGAATTCCTTAAGGTAATATATGAGAATTTGCAAATTTGATCTATCCTTATGTGTGTATGTGTAGACTTTGCATATATTCAATTTCACTGAAACGAAAAAAGATTCAATTTTCCTGAAAACGAAAGATATTTACTATCGTCTGGAGAAACTGGATTGATTATGAATTTTTCGAGTAAGAATGCCAAGCTGTTTCAAATTTGATAGAAGAATATTTTTATATAATACTTTGTAAAAGATCAAAGATATTTCAAAAATTTTTGAATAAGAATTTTGCATCAAAACAGAAGAAATTCTCTCGAGCAATGAAACCTAATTTACAAATTGATTAAAATAGAATTTTGTTCTAAAATGAGAATTGGGAATTTTTATTTATATTATATACGTTTTATTATATTAAAGAAAAGCATTGAATATTTTAATATATTTGATTAATTACATCAGTAAATATAGTTATTGAATAATATCTTCATTTTCAATATTTTATTGCAGCCTCTATTTCAATAAAATTTTTAATGTGTTTCAGTTTATTAATGCAAGACTATTTGTTAGTGAAATATTATAACTGTTGATACGACACTGATATTTGGAATATCAGTGCTAAATTATATATTAAAACTGAATTTTGTAATCTCCCTATATGTAAATAGGAAATTTGATGGAAAATATCCCTCAGTAGTTTTTAAATATAAATATATATATAATTAAAAATAAATGATATTTATTATAAAATTGAATAAATACCATTTAAGATATTAAAAAGTGGATCGTCGAAAATATATTGAGTTTTAAAATTAAATCAAGCAAATGTTTCAATATAAGGAGCTACTTTGCATGTATTAATTGTACTTTATATGACCCAAATCTAGCTGTAAAAGATACATATTGACAAATATCTACGTATTGCTTATGTTCCAGTTATAAATACTTCCCGATTGTTTTGTACGATTTACTTTGATTATTTTAGTGAATTTGCGATGACTTTCTCCAAAAAAAAAGTGGCCACATAAGCTTAATGGCTATGGTCGGGGATTCTTGGCCTATGTTGTTTTTATCCAGTCGTGGATTCGAGCTATGATGTTACTATAGACCCACCGTGAAGCGAGCTGATGCTCATAAATCTGGTCGAGATTCCAAATCCTCCCATGGTCGTGGGGTGGAGATTTGGAGAATTAGGTGCCAACTCAGGTGTCGTCCTCATCACTTGATCGAGGTTCAAAATTACGAGGTTGGTCTCTTTTTGCTCCCGTGTTACTTCTGAGTGTGATGTGAATAAACAATTACAATCACAATGACCTACAAGTCAAAACTAACAACAATAAATGAATAAATATCTAATAACTGGATCGCCAAGAAGCTTCTTTTTTGTGTAGTTGTCAAATGTGCAACTTAAAGCAGATTCGTGGACCAGCGAATACTCAGTTCAATACTCCCCAAAAATAGCCAAGGTGAACACATATCCCCCCCAAGTGGTGACCCATGACTTAAACATTATGTGACCCTGCACGACCTTGAAATTCCGTAAATATATGTAGTACATTTTTTAAAAAAATAAGGTTTGACGCTAAAAATATTAAATGATCATTCTAGGTTTGATCCGTCTGGAGCACACACGCTCAATGAAATAAGGTACTCGTAGTTGGGGTTGCACATACAAATGGTGCGTATTTGCATAAATGCCGTACATTTGCTACCACAAAATAAATAATCTGAAATTTTGATGGTAAATTTTATCATTGATTATTTTATATAAGAGTGCCATCTATCGGCGAAATTTGAAACTGATTTCTTATTTGCGCAGGCAATTTCCCTTCAAGCTGATTTCAGAATAATCGAATCTAAAATGACATCAAATAAAGTGACAAAATTTGCTGTGCATTATTTTAATGTAACTTACCAAGCATTATCTGATGTATTTAAAGTCTTACGCACTTTTTTATATACATTCACAAATAATTTTAAATGAATACAAACTTCTTACAAGCATAATAAATTATAATCAAGATAAATTATGTTCAATTTTGTATCATTTTTCAACCAGCCATCAGCTTTATAGATGTGTCTAGACATGAAATCTAGGAAGTAATATGTTGTCAGTAGAATATGGAATTCTACATATTCAACTATCTTCACAAATTTTGTTTCATTTCAGAATGCGTTCTGAATTCTCTTGGCACAAAAATGTCTTTGTATTTTAAGAAAAGAACGTAAGTATACATTTGTCATTTAAATACTACAAGACGAAATATTCAAATGACAAAGTATGATTTCTCTAGGAATGACTTGTTGGATTACTGTACAATGGACACATGCATACATATTTTCAATAATGGAAACCACATTTTTATTATAAGCGTCTTCTACATTTACTACGAGAAAATTTAGAACTAAAACTAATAACATTGAAGAATATTAAAATCCGCCTGCTGTATGGACTTCTTTGGAAAACGAAGCTCTGACTTTCTTTGCGCTTGTGTGAGTCTATTCCTTTCTCTGTCTTTTCATATTTTTATCTCTTTCGTGAAAAAACTTGTTCCCCTAAAGCTTAGAATATTAATGAAATGTATTTTGTGCGTTTAATAGTTAATTCCATGATGCCCTCATGGAATTACGTTAATTAACAAAAGTGAATAATATGAACTTTTTGAATGGTGTACTTTTTGTCATTTGATTAATAGATCGTGATATGTTATTTTTTTTGTCAACAAAAATAATTGTTAAAAAAATAGATGTTGATATTTAAGATTCCATACGATTTTTTCCATATCATACTAATATGTCATTCAGCATACACATTTTATTGAAGTAACATCAGCAAATATTAGTTGATAACGTCCGCTTTTATTCAAAACTCAAAATATTGTCCTAATTTTAAGAAATTATTCGGTAATATTATCTTAGAAAGAGTATTTTAGTATGCTCTTAGCTTCATAAATCATAGGATTATTTTTAATTCATTTTGAACTATTTATAAGGGACAGTAATATGAAATTGTATTTTATTAAATTGAAAAAAAAAGAGAAAACATTTCAATTTAGGCTTATATGTGACATTTTCTGTTACATAATAATAATTAGATTTCTAAGATTTCTTGTTATTACAGTCTTCATTCTATGCATAAATGTAATGGACAAAGTGCGTGAAAGAAATTCACATTTTGGAAGCATAAGAATAATACTGCTTTATGTTACCGCAATACGATTTCTAAAACTCGTTATAGCTTTTTTTTTAATAATAGTGATTAAGATAGAATACTTTTGTGAATCAGCGATAATTTCTGATTTATTCAGAAATAATTTTAATCGAATGCAAAGAGTTTGGAAACGATAGATTAATCATAATCGTAATACTTGTTCACTGAAAACTTATTACTATAGCTCTGTGATAATAATAGTGTTTAATACACTTTGTAAAGGTATAAAACGGCTGAATGCGATAAAGAATAAACTTGCTAAATTTTAAATTCATTAAAGCATTACATTGGAATTCATTGCTATATCGCCTTTAATTCAAACAGAGAAAAGGGAAAAAATGAACAGAAGTGCGAATGAAAGGAAAGGATTAGATTGGCTTTCACTCTGAACTCTTTCGGTTGACTAACTACCACAGGAAAGTATAAAGCATCGCAATAAGGGAAGAATAGAGGACGTGTTTTCCCCATCCGTGCATTCTAAAGAATTGTCTCGTTTTCTTAAAACGTGCCTGAAGAAGAGCTAACGGTAAAGGAGGATTAAGGATTATTTACTAGAGCAGTGAGCTGTGTGTTTGTTCAGCGAATAAATGTAAGCTCGAATAGTTTAATATAAAAACCGACTTGTTTCCTAACATTCCTCAAAGATTTAATGGGAATAATACATAATTTTTACATATTTAAAGAATCTGTAGAATCACCACACAAAATTATATTTATTAGTTTCTGTTTTGAATGTAATATTTGGTATTTGAATAAATGAAATGTTGTACTTAAATATTTACTGAAACTCAATAAATAATTCATAAGTTCCCTTCCATGACATTTTTACTCTTTTAATGACTTAATTAAGACAAAAAAGCGTATCCAATACGTGGTAAATTTAGTATTATGTACGTTTTATTATAAAAAGCAAATAGGAAATATAGTACAAAAAAATGTTTAGGATCTACTTTTTTCATTTACTCGTTATTGTAATTTAAATGTCAAACGAAATAATTTCGAAAACTTGTTTATGAATACTTTGTGAAATTTAAATTTTAATTGAGTTAATTATTGGTCTATTAGATGATTAATTATATTTCTTCTTTATATATATACATATATATATATATATATATATATATATATATATATATATATATATATATATGTGTGTGTGTGTGTGTGTGTGTATTCTAATTCATAAACGAGAAATAAAAAATGTAACTTTGATGGACCAATTTTTGAATAATAATTATTCATAAAACTGTTTCTTTTTAAAATTATGATTTGCTTTTTTCGCTCAAGTTGCAAAAATACCCTAGTTGTAATTCTACTCTTAAACTTATCACAACCGTGTTATGTTAATGATTTTACTTAAGTGTAGAAAAGACTTTAATTTGATTAAATGTTCTGAATTTTCTCTATCGAATAATAAAGTTGCTTACACTTTCATTATTTTCATCGGAATTTGAAACTCTTCATTCGATTATCCTAATGGAAATATTAATATATTTATATGAATCAGAACGCATAAAACTCATATGTTTCCATACTTATATAAAGTATATTTAATGAAATATAAGCAGATTAGAGCAATATTTTGATGAGAAATATGCTATCAAAATAATAGTCGAAAGAAATTATATCCTCTTAATTTTTAGTGAAACGTTATTTTTTCATAAAAATAAACAAGTGGAACACTCAGTATAACAGTTCCAACTATTAATAAACACATTAATTTTAATGATTTTAAATATTTCAACGTAATATAAGAAATTTTTTATATACCAAATATATAATTCCGGCTGTATTGACTAATTAATAATTATTATCATCCTGCTTAGAAACTTAAAAGCGGAAAAAAAAAATACGCATTATTTTTTTCTCCTTTCTTATTTTTTTTTAAATCATTATGTGAATACTAATCAATCCTTAAAATGGCATGTTTATTTTTATTCTTTACATGAGAAAAATTCTATTTTTCAAATCATCTTCAAAAATAAATATTAACGATAACAGTTAGAAAAAATATACAATAATATTAATCATTACATATTTAGAATACATGAAGAAACAGTTGTATTTTTGAACGAAATCTTTTAGGAAACAACAGAGTAACAGATAATATATATCAATCTCTCATTCAAATTTCTTTTTTGAAAAACAGATTTCTTCGATGTTCAATTCTATTTTTATTCATAGAACTAATCTAATGATAAGTCCTATTGTAAAATACCGATATAAATATTATATTTTTTTATTCTCCGTGGAGTGAAAAAGAATTTTCCCAGAATGAAATCTAATACAAATGATCACAGTTACGTATACATGTACCCGTATTGTTATTACTACCACCATAATTTCGATATTTCTCTTTGAACTACGATCCATCGTAAATCTGCCGACTTCACATACCAGGAACAAACAATTAACCCACTGAAGCAAAAACTATTCTTTATGGTAATCAATTAATCATGCAAATATAAAACTCTCTGCATCACCCATAACATTCTATCTTTCTTATTAAAAGAACATAATAATTTTTGTCCGTCCTTTGAAGAAGCATAAAAAATCCACAATGAACAAGTATTTTTATCTTGAGGAGTATTTATTATTCTTAACCACACACGTATGCCCTGCCACTTGGAAATCTAGGCTCTTTGTCGGCATCTTTCGTACCTCTTCAAATGATAAGAGGTGTTTTTTTTAGTATTTTTTATTTCCGAGTTCTTTAGCATCCGTTCACCTATCGCGCCATGAGAAATCTAGAAAAATTTTGCAAGCGCGTTTGTATATACTCGTTCTTTCTTCTCTTGAAACTTTTTTCATTGCATGGTTTGGGGAGGACTTCTTTTTTCTTCTTTTATACCTGATATTTTGTTTTTTTTTAAAGAAAGATTCTCGATCCGTGGGCAAGCTTGAGAACAATGAGTTCAAGTGAGCTGAAACCAGCTGCTCTCCGCTTGTTGCAACAGGATGAAAAAGCTTCGAAGTAATTCAGAAACCCCCGGAGGAATGTGTAAAAATATTGAAATGTAAACGTCTTGCAATATTCGTAGTGAGAGAATATATTGTTAAGAAATATATACTTAATATTGTTATGTTTTATTTAAAAATATCTTACATTTTTCAGGAAACTTTTTGCTTTTTCTTCCATTTTTAGCTTGTTTAAATTACAGAAATTAAAATGCGTAAAACATATAGCAATAGATCCAAGTAGATGAATAATCTTATTAAATAATGCGTAAATAAATGCTTACTGAAATATATTTTGCGTAATTAAATCGTTATTATTATATTTCCTGCGTAATTGATTAATAATTAAAATATTTCCTTCGTAGTTGAATGACTCCTAAGATATTTCTTGATTAATTTAATAAGTATTATTATTATTATTATATAGATAGTTGATTATTTATTGTTAATGTTATTTCTTCTGATAAAATGTAATAGCTGTTGTATATATATATATTATATATGTGTGTGTGTGTAAAAGAGAGAGTTAAATTGAAACAATCGTAATTATTTATATGTATAATAGCTGAATAGTCATTATCATTTTTATGTAATGTACTTAGATAATCATTATTTCTATTGCAGTTGGATAATAATAATTATTTCTAATGTAGTTGAATAGTGGTTATTAATAATATTTTAATTTGAATGAAAAATGAATGAGAATGAAACACCTGTCCAGGTGTTACTTTTTACTAGGCGGAGACACATAATTATATATTGCATTAAGAGATTAGACGCCCTATCATTCATGGTCTGATCACTGGACAAAATACTTTTAAAGGAGTTGAAAATGCTGCTCAGAAAGCTAATCTTTAGTTGAAAAACATGAAGTGTATTTCTACTGACGGTGACAAAACATATTTGGAGGGAAATAAAGGTGTCGTTGCTCTAGTACCTCTCGTATCAAATACAGAAAAAAATTACCGTGTTTCAAACCCTTTAATAGTACGTTGCATTATTCATCAATAGTCTTTGGGCAGAAAAGGCGTGGATATATTAGAAGTTCAAAAGCCAATCAATTCAGTTGTTAATTATATCAGATCACATGCGCTTAAACATCGTCAGTTTATTGAGTTTATTGAAAAAATTGAAGAATATGACTACCATTTTACATTGTGGTACACTAACATAGCTACTGAAAAGCTCTAAAGCGCTTTTGTAAGCCCCAAGGAATAATCGAAATTTATTTGAATGAATAAAAGCGTCCTCTGACTGAAAGTGAAAGCAATGAATGGTTATAGAAGTCATCATTTTATCCAGATTTAACTTAACACATAGAGATTTAACAATAAACATAGAGATTTAATAATTGACATGGAGATTTCCAATTAAAAATTGCAAAGGAAAAAACAATTTCTGTTTGATTTATACACTCATATTATTTGTTCTTTCGAAAATATTGTTTTCTTTCCATTTTAATTGAGAAAGAATGTTTCGTGCATTTTAATACACACTAAATATTCAGTTAGCAAATTGAGACTTCATTTCTGGTAGATTTTTTATTTGAAGCTTTGGGTATTTAAAAGTAAATTTTGAGTCTTGTTCTTCAAGTTTTTGATGCAATAGCAAACGACATCAAGCTTTTTCAAAATCCTTTTAATGCCAACTTAGAGAAACCCTTGTCCCTGAACTACAGGTGGAAGTGATTTCTTTGTAGTGTAGCGATATTTTTAAAGGAAAAAAAAAATTGAATTCATCAATCCTGGAATCTTATGAAAATCTTCCTCTCAACAGTTCCGGTTTTATTTTCCGCTTTCTGAACTACTTATCTAAATGAAAAAAAAAAAAAAAAAAAAATTCCAAAATGAAATATACAGGAAATACTTTCACAGTATTAAGTTTGATGGGCATTTGCAGTAACTTTTGATAATTTCCTCTAATAAACTTGATCAACAAATGCCCGCAATTTTCAGTGGAAAGTCACAACTATAAAATAATCATTAATCATACTTATAACATTCAGTTTTATTGCATGAATCACCTTTGTATGTCATCTATTATAAGTTTTAAGATACATCTGATTTCTTTAGTTACAGTTAAAATTCCAGTTACATTCTATATGTCAGTTATTGCGTTCCTCAATTGGTTTGTATGATTTACTTACCTTCATACTTTTTACCATGCGATGAAGGTAAACTGTGGTGGGTCGGATTGGTTATGCTCGTAAGTTTAGTTTATGGACTTCTGTTCGAGATGATGGTGGAACAACCACATCCTCCACCTCGGTCTTATAAAAGTTCTCTCTATCGTTAGAATACATGTATAACAATAATCTTACAAATAAGTATTAAAATTAAAAAAAAAATGATGGACATAGTTCAAGAGTCAGTTTACAGTGAAATTTTTCTGGACTATTACAGCAATCATGGTAACCAAATAAACACAATCGCGGATTTTGTGACCATTGAGGCTCATTCATGTTTTAATTTTAAGTCTTGGTTTCGTCAAGAACTGGTCAAATGTAACAAGGATAATCCTGCAATTATAGTGAACTGTGTTTCCAAATTCTTGTTTGGCGTGTTATGAAGAAGGAGAGTGAAGTGTTTATAGGCGATGTGTTGTTCTCTTAACTTGGTCGTGACCCAGAATTACGACATCCATCGCTAAGGCTGTCCACAGGGTCCTGTTTTTGCACCCGTTCTGTGGAATTTATATTTTAATTTTATTTTGGATATTAATTATTAATCCTTGTTTGTTCAACATTTTGTGGATGATCTGGCAGTTTTTTCCTCCAGAAATTCTAGAAGAGACCAAGAGTATATTTCCAATATTTTAATTAATCTTATTTCTGAGCATTTGGCACAGCTAAGGTTGGAGATTTTGACTGAGAAAAATTCTTCCTTTGTATTTAATTGACCATTAACCCATTACAAGGGACAAAATGTGAATTTTTATTCCAATTCAGGTTTTATTATTCACTTCTTAACTAGCCATGGTTCCTTCGTTTGCTATTTAAATCGTTTCCATTTGAAAAATACAAATTCATGTTCCTGCGGCTCTGTTGGAGATGTTATCACTATTTTTTCTCTTGCCCTCTTACGAAAAGTGTTCAATTAAAATGTCCTGTTGTTAAAGCGACTTCAATTTGCCTGAAATCCATGAGCAAAAATCTTAATTTACATGTCATGCTTAAATCTTGTGTTTTTACATATCATAAAACTACCCTACAAATCTCATAATTATTTCACTGTTAGGTTACATTTCTATATTTCAATTTTCTAAATTGTGTGCTTTTAATTGTTATATAATATTATATTTATATATATTTATATTATAAATATAATTTATTAAAAATATATATTATAAATATAATTTTAATATTATATTTATATATATTTTTGTTTTGTGCTTCCTTTCTGAATTTTTCAGTTTTCTTTTTTGTGTGTTTTTGTGTATTACTTGAACCGAAATGTTGCTCGCAGTCTGTTTGCCAGCATGAGTCATTGTATCAACTACCGTTATTACTAGGAATACAGATTCATATGCATTGTCAAAAAAGAGAAGAAATAAAGAAAAAAAAAGAAAAATGGAAAATGAAAAATTAGAATTATTAAAAATATGAATTCAAAGATTAACGTCGTTAGAACTACAACGGCTCTGTAAGCAAATTGCATGATTATGTTTTCTTTTGATTTTCGGGATTATGTTTTATCTTTTGTTCTTTGCTCCAACTCGTTCTGTTGTTTGTTACCCTATTATTGTAAAATATTCTTTTTGCCAATAAATGTTGAGTGAGGGGGGCATTGTCTCCCGAGGGATGGTTTGTTAGTACGGCCCTCTTGACCATTCTGCCAATAGTTCTCGTATATTCTAGAGAGATGTTAATTCAAACCTACCAAATCAAATTATTCAGTAAGAGTTCTTATGTTCTGAACTTCCTGTAGCACGTGGACCTTAAAACAAGAAAATGAAATAAACCTTCTTGATATATGATGTAAAGTAGCTCATAGAATAATAATAAGATAATATAAATTCTTTTAATAAGACATATTTTTTATATAAAATGTTTCATTACAGATCTTTTTTTAATTCTTTTACTACGATGTGTTTCACTAGAGTACATGATTCATATTATTTGTACTCGTAGCGCACTTTTGATGATACATTTTTGTATACTGATTTTATATACTTTTAAAAATAAATTAAATTTAAATTGAGTTCTTAAATGAAGATTACATTTAAATTAAAAGTTAAGTAAGTTACTTTACGTAACGTATAGGATGTTGCAAAAGTGTTAAAAATACTTGTAATTACGAAACTAAAACGTATGCAAGAATTTATATTTAAAAAAAGTTGAAGATGTACATAATATCACAAACGAAAGCACTTCTTCCAGCGTTTTCTGTTGTCATAGAAGGAGAAAAAACTTCGAAATCAAATTAAAATAACATTAACAGAGAGTTTAGCGGAGGGAGGGACCATTAAGATTATTATCAAAAGAGCAGTAATTGCTATTTTCTGTTAATTAGATCCTGGAATTTACTAATTATAAGTCCTAATAAACTCAAATATTCCTCGAGTACAATATTTACAATTTTATTCATACAACTACATGTTGGAGAGAATCAACTGTTGATACTCTCTAAAAATGAACTTTAATCCATGACGTATCAGTAACGAATAAACAAGATTAAAATCCAATAAATGTTATTTAGCTTATCTAATTCAACTAAGTACATTTTGTGTACAAAGAAAATGAGTTTATAAATAAAAAATATGTTGTGTGTTGAATTTCTTCTTTTAAGGAGATACAAATCCTTATTATCTTTAAAAAAAACCCATTAATATACATAAAATTTATTAGCTCCATTTATTTCAATGTACGTAAAATTTATTCCTAATCTTTTTACGTCGAAACGAGAGAAAACAATAACGGTAGTTTCGGGTCTTATTTAGAATGAGAGTAAAAAAAAAGAATTAATCAGCTTAAAGCTTACTTTCTAAATACGACGTTAATATTTCATTTATTTATTTTTCTTCCAACAAGAAACATCTCTCGTATAATTGTTATCTTGATTAAAATTTCATTTTTTTCCCTTCTCCTGCTGGTTCAGCATTTTGGGAAAAAAAATGAAAATGTAATAAATGAATTTTAGATTTATTTTTACATGGAATAAAATATGCAACACATTTCCTCTTCAACGAAAATATGTCTTAAAAATAGCATTGCAAGGTTTGTATTGAGAGGAAAGTTTGAATTACCCTTAAGCACATTGCTTGTTTCTAATCCAATAAAAAATGCGCTTCGCTTTTATTATTCTAGGGCCCCTAGGGACTGATGTGAGACGACGTGTTCGGAGTTTGAATTAATACATGGAAGAGCAGGGAAATGTATTTATAAGTAGGAAAAAAATATATTATATCGCCTATTTCTTCTTACAATATTTTTTTCGTTCACATTTTCTAGATACGTTTTTCACGTACATTTTTAGATGTGTCTAGCATAATTTTTTATGAATATTTTATAAGATGATTGGTCTTATGTATATTTATTTCACTTAAAATTCCGATCAAGCTACCGCTATTTAAAATATGTTTGCTTTTATGTGTAGAGATGTTTTGAAACTATTTTACGGTTGTCAACCATTAATATTCTTTAAATTCAGTTGTCGAAGCTTTACATATTTTAATTTAAAATTCTTAAGAAGTATAGATTTCATAAACATGAAGTAGTATCGCATAAAAGCCATAGGTAGCAAAACAAATCCTTTTTACTACATTTGGAAATGATTAAATGATTTCAATATTGTTGATGCAGATGAAAAATAAAATGATAAGACATTCGTTTTTCCTCTTACGAAGATATAACTTTTCCTCAATGAATCGTTGTTATTAAAACACATATCTTTTTTTATAAGCCTATTTGTGTTTGTTAAGTTTCGTGTTTGTATTTTATCAGAATTTAAAGATTCTCATTTAAATATTCAAGTGTAAATGAAACACTGCACGGGATTTGATATTTTCTCGTGAACTGCATTTGCCGACAGTAGCAGATTTAAGTATATCTATGATTCAACTCTCTTTATTTGAAGGAATTTAAAATGGTGGAAAATCAGTTTGCCTGAATAGCATGCAAATAACAGAAGTTCAATCATTGACGTTATCATATGGATTATTGCAATTAGATGAGAATTTATACTAGTAATAACGTCTTTAAGAAACAATTATGTTTCTAGTATTATTTCAGGTGTTACGGAAGAGTTTTGCTATGATACAAATGATGTAGAAAAATCAATCTTCCTACTAATTTTTAATAAATTGTTACATAATACTATACGAATATTAGAGGAATATCGAAATTCCAATGTGAGTTGAACAATTTTATGATTGCATGTTTGGTACTATAATTGAATGTTCAATGCGAATTTCGATGACAATTAGTTAACAGGAAAATAAGCTATACCGAATAATCATAAGCTTTATAAAAATCCATCACCATTATTCTGAATATGTGATGAGGAGATCATCCAGCGGAAACAACACGTAAACAACCAGTTTCATTTTTGATACCCCTCTTATTCTGACAATGGTCGGTTAAAACACTGCTGGTTCCTTTGAAAAAAGTCAGAAGACGTTTTTAAGACATGCAAGCTTTAAGAATGAGGTTCAGGTTTCACATCGAAAAAAGTACTCATTTCAAAAATCTGAAAGGCAGCTGCATCAGATATATCATTACTTTCGTATTTGTCCAATGATCCCGTAATGACGACTAATACCTAAAATTATTCGCATTGCTTCAGCTATTGTCAACCAATGGAAAATATTATGTCACATTTTCAAATTCTTTCTACTCTGAAATTTCGAAATGGCAGGGGCAAAAAAATGTGATAAATTTTTACGTAAGCGTATGTATCTACGCAGACTTTGCTATAAATAATCAACTATTGTAGAGGGCGACTGTCGCTTTATCAGTAACGCTACTTTTGCATTCAGAGAGTCAAATGCTATAATTACTAATATTATGGTTATAAATAAGTTTTATTCTACAAAAAAACTAGAATTAAGATGTTCTAAATTGCAATAGGAAGGGCATCTATTTAACACAACCTGCCTAAACAGAGTAATATTTTCTATTCATGAAAATCATGGGCCTCAATGTCGCTGTCCATGGAAGAATAGTAATCGTGACCGCGGATTCACGTTCGGCATTTTTTTCGTCGAGTTTTTTGGTTCGAGGCTTGATGCCACAAAATACCCGTCTTGTAGCGGGACTTATGTACTTTAAATCAGTATAGGTCCCCTGTCCACTCTTTGGCATAGTGTGGAAATAATGAAAGAGTTACTTCTCACTGCGAAATTAACAAACAATCAAATTAAAAGCCAATCAGAGAAACGCTAATGGTGTTAAATAAAGCAAAATAAATGGTAATAAGAATACTTATGAAAAAAAAAACATTTTGAAATTTTTTCTTTATAATAATAATAATAATAATAATAATAATAATAATAATAATATATATATATATATATATATATATATATATATAAATATGTGTGTGTATGTATACACTGCTGGCCACACAAAATGCAACACCCAGATGGACCAGAGATCCAGAGATATCACAACAAAATTTATATGGCATATAGCATGTTGTACAAAGATCAAAGGATTAAAATTACAGCCTCTTGTGAAGTGTGGATGATGACAAAATCAGTAGCTAGTGTAGCTGCCATTGTTGGCTATAACCGCTGCCACACGCCTCGGCATGGAATCAAAGAGGCTTTGGATGTATCCTTGAGGTACAGCAGTCCATGCGGCTTCCATGTATTACCAAAGTTGATCTGGTGTAGCAGCGGGTGGTGTTTCCCGGGCCAGTCGTTGTGCAAGCATGAACCACACGTTTTTGATTGGCGATAGATCAAGAGAACAAGCAGCCCAAGGAAGCAGTTCAATCTGATGGGTAAAGAACTCTTGAACATTGCGTGCCACGTGTGGTAGCGCATTATCTTGTTGTCATATGGCTGATTGCAAGCGCTGAAAGTATGGGAGGACCACGGGTTCCAACACATCGGAGATGTTGCGCTGGCTGTTCAGTGTACCGGTAATGCGTACTAGAGGGGTGCGGAAGTGAAATCCAATACCACCCCAAACCATGATACCGTGTTCAGGACCAGTGTGGCGATGCATAACGCAACAGTTTAGCAGTCTCTCACCACGGTGTCTCCAAACTCAAATCTGACCATTGTGATGTTGCAGGCAGAAGCAGGATTTTTCAGTAAACTCGATGTTGTTCCATTCCGTTTTCCATGTCTACTGTTCATCGCACCATTGGTGGAGCAAACGCCTGTGGTTTCGAGTCAAGGGTAAACGAAGTAATGGACGCCTTGAGGACATTCCAGTCTGCTGCAAACGGCGTCGAATGGTACGAGCGGACACCGAATGATGCGTAGCAGACTGAATCTGTTGTACTATGGTTCGTGATGTGGCTGTGCGATCCATGACTACCATGCGCACAATCTGCCTGTCATCACGGGCAGTAGTGCAACGAGGTGGACGCGATCGGCCCCGTCGGCCCGTCGTTTCCTCCAGCATCCAACGATCACAGTTGCTTGGTTTCGTCCAACACGTTGACCGATTTCTTTGAAGGATTATCTGCAATCCCTCTAAGCTACTATTCTTCCTCGGTCGAATTCAGAAACTTGGACAAAAGATGCTCGATGTCTTCCACGAGGCACGAGTCATAGGTAAACAGCTTACACACACACACAAAAAAAAAAAAAAGCACGAAAAAAAAACAATTGCCATACTTCAAATCGCCAATCTGTTATCCCCTTATATAGCGCTTGCAAGTGGTGCTACGGTCGCCCGTGATGTGCATCTGCACTGCAATGCTAATGATTGGTATAGCTCATCGTCGCAAATGCATGATGTAAATTTCACATGGTTTGCATGCTTCCTTTAGGGTGTTGCATTTTGTGTGGCCAGCAGTGCATATATATATATATATATATATATATATATATATATATATGTGTGTGTGTGTGTGTATAAAGAAAAATATTAAATCAAATGTTACTTAAATCTCATATAATTTCCATTCAGTTTCCAAGACATTTGTTGAGCTAATTCTCCTTTTCCTGTATTTGTTAAGCCATTTTCCTATCCGCCATGCCTATTTATTTTAAATTTAATTCATTACTTTATTTATAATATTAGAAAATTATGCTTCTTTTTTAAATGTAATTTTCTAAAGAACATATCCACTGTATGGGAAAATGGCCCAGGTAGCAAAACAGTTGTGATGGCATACCACGAGCCTTTAAAGAAAGCTTAGTTTATGAAAGATAGTCTGTATTTGGTCTTTGAATAACTGTCGACCGGAATAATGGTGGAGGAGAAAGGCATCCTCTCCTTGGCTTATAAATTTCGACCGAGTTTTAAGTTCCCAAACGTCGCAGTATGTCAGCAAGGAATATGATGTATCGTTACGAACATCATCTTTGCCAACTGAAACAGCACAGCTATTTTAGAGCTATACAAAATAAACCATTTGTAGAAAAATATTTCTATAGTGTTTATTGCTTTTAAAAGTATTTGTATGATAAAATGAAAAGTATGAAAAACAAATAAAGCTAAATATTACTAATCCTTAAATAATTTTGGCACATTCGTGGGCTACTTTGTTACAACTGTTTATTTCTTTCAATTACTGACACTTGTAAAATTGTGCAATAGATGTTCTGTAGCTAAGAACTATGGCGTTGCACTGAAATATATATAAGTAACTTAGGAAAGTTATAAGTCACAAGGAAAAATACCTTGTTTACAAAATAACGTCTACGGTGTGAGCAAGGCAAAAATACTTCTAAAAATTGAAACTGGATTTTAAAATATCTTAGTGTTTTACCAATAATACTGAAATATTTTAATTTGTGTCATTGCGAAATTATTCAATGGTAATATTTATTCCTTAAAAGAACACGGAACAAAGGCAGCTATGGAATATGTTAGAATATCTTTTGAAAGCAATTGCAATTTAGAAAAATATGTTTTAATGTTCATCATAAAACAGTATACAGTTTAAAAATGATACCCTGGTTTTTTAACAGGCTAGAAAAATCATATCTTTGTTTTAATGAACTCCATTTTCTTATGTGCATCTGGGCAAATCCTTTGAATAAAAAAAATACATAAATTTGTTGGTTTCTTAGAATATTCTCGGTGTTTCCCACCTTTATCTTATATTATAGCTTAGTAGTGAAATTACGATTAAGATAATACGATACTCAGGAGATTTGTAATTTATTATCGATAATTTCTTTTATCGTACTATTGCTGAGTGTTATTGAGGCAGTCTCGATAGCAGTTAGTTTAGCATAAATTTTATCTAGGAAAAATATTTTACTTCATCAATATATTTTGGATAGTCATATTTCACCTACATTTACTTTCAAATAAGTTGGGTCAGGAAGAGAAATTATGTATTTATTCAAAACTACTCAAATTGACCCTCTAATTATATATGTGTTAGCGACACGATTTGCAAAAACTAAACGTGTGAGCCTTTAGTGGTCTTAGCAAAAAATAACTAAATTTTCAGGCAGACAAAAGTGCCGTTTTTAAGAAATATTTTCACATTACCTTAATTTGTTTGAATATAATATTATTGTATTATCGTTTCTTTTGAATATAATATTATTGAATACCAAATTATAAAATATTTTTCGTATAAAATATTATTTGCTCTTAAATATATTTTGAACTGTGCTTCAAGATTTTTGAATGAAATGATATAGAAGCCCTGCGTTATTTCAGTAAAGTGAAAGTTGGTAATTTCATAGATAATAAACTGGCTTGATTGGAAAGCAGAAGAGAAAAAAGTGTCCGGCTGCTTTTTGATACACTATTGTTATACAGCATTTTTGAAAAGGAGGATTGATCACAATGGATAACTGAAATATCTTCGGTTTTTTTAAATTTAAAGGGACAAACTGGTAATCTAAAAAGACCATAATTCTAGGGGGGGGTGAAATGTTTTATTAAATATGCCTTTATATTTCAATTACAGGTCGACATCACTGTATTTATTTATGAACAGTGTATAATGAAATGCTGTAAGAGTTATGTTCTGTATTTTTTAATTAAAAGAAATTTATAGTCATGGACATTGAATGAAAACAAGTAAAACCTGTGTTCAAAGAGTGTTTAGAAAAAACAATTTAAAATGCTTTATTTCAAATCATTTACAAGTTTCTAATTGTTAGAGAGCATACTAACTACTTCTACCAATGTGTCTTTAATTGTAACGTCGCAAAATTTCATACATTTTTAATTCATATTAAAGAGAACTATAATATACTAGAAAATAATTGATGAATACAGTATTTCCTGTGGTTCCAGCATTACTAATGGTGGAACCACAGGAAACCATTGCTAATGGTGAAATGGGGTGGGCCTGCTAGGATATGAGTTTACAACTGAACTTACAAATTCACATATCATGTCTTATGAATTCACTTATCTTACTCTGTAGCCTTATGAAACAAAATATTCTATTTTGTAGACATGGTTAACAAGTTAATTAATCTACTACATTATTTCGTAGTTTACCGACGCGTGTTTACGTCAGAATATATATCAGTAGGTTTATAATTTTGAAGCTTGATTGAAGACGATATATCTCCCCGAATGACATTTTCTTTATTTAGCTTAAGATCCCTGATAAATAAGCTGAACATTAACAATGTACATATCAATCATTTACCTTTGAAAATATCTTAATTTTTACAAAATATTACTATTAAGTAATAAACTTGATAATGAGTTAAAATTAGTTTAATTTATTTAATTCATTGTATTAAAAAGAATATATTTAACATTTTTCTTTATGAATAAAATCAGTTGTAAAAGTCTCTCTCTCTCTCTCTAGTTCTCAAATTGTATCTATTTTATTACATGTTATGGTTTCTTGTAATCATGTATGCCTTACCCGTTTTATCTCTAGAGTGAATACTGCATATCCTTCCCATTCACAACAGAATTTAGGTTCATACTAGTATTAGAATGAAAGTGAAGTCATTTTTTCCAAACATTTAAAAAAAATTATTATTTGAAACTAGAGATATGGAAATGTCTATACATAGAAATATCTTGCTTACTTTGAAATAAAAATAAGTTTGTTTTGAAAAAAAAATTGAAATGAGAAAAGGAACGAAGGATTAGCCTTGATTTACTTATGCATATGAACCAAAAAAATCCAATCTACAGTTTGAAAGTAACGGTTTCACTGTTCAAATCGCTATTTCCAAATAGCTCTCAAAGTTGTGGAAGCAAAATAGGCAATGTTTAATAATGGAAAGAATTGCAGGTGTTATTTATATACACACACATACCGCTTTTGAAAAATTATTCGAATAACTTTTACATTCATGAGAATCCATCTTCAAAGATACAGAAAACACATACAAAAAATAAATTCCAAAACCAAAGTTCTATCTTGGGAGATCCAAACCAGCTTGCGAAATGAGATTTCAAGAAAAGCCTTTTCAAACAATATTTTGATCGAATCTTTTTTTTTTATTTATATATTTTTCTTTTCACAAATCCAAAGTTATGAAATACGATTCGTGTCTGCGGGTGAATACCCACAGGGAACTAAAAACTTATTCATTTTTGGTCAAGTTTCTTTTGTTATTGTACGTGTAAAAGTCTCTTCGAATGCTTGTATTCTTCAAACTGAATTTAAAGTATATCGCTTTACAGCATTGTATCGTCTCTTATTGTAGTACAGTTCCTGAAAGTGTTACTTTTATTTAAATATTGTGTTTTTGATTTTAAGAAACCGTTTAAAAAGTTTACACTCTGAATTATGATGAAGTATGTATGAAGAAAGATTGTATGTATATATATGTGTGTGTGTGTGATAACTCGCATAATTGGCTTTCATTTGTATTATCATAAAGATATATTTTAGCACACCTCTCATATAAATATACCAACCAACTATGCGTTTTAAGTACAACTTTCAACAATTAGTTTGCAAACGTCAGTAGGATTCTGGGGTTTCGCCGTCAAAATATATATAAAAGCTGCTGCATTTTTGTTCACGTTTTTTTCCCTTTCTTGCTTTTGCTATGCTTCATGTCATATGAACATGTATGAAAAAGGATTGTATTTCATAAAAAAATATATAATATTAATAATATTATTATATATTTTTATGTGTGTGTGATGTCCTGGTTTATGAATGAAGAGCACTTGAGCTAAGATGAATAATTTATTTATAGGGATTTTAATGTACAGACAATTGAATATAGTTAATTTAGTTAAGCGTATGTAATATTAACAACACACAAGTGTGCGAAAGTTAAGGTACATACTTCTTTGTAAATGCTCCGTGCATTTATGCTGTAAAAATCTATACAATGATAGCTCTACTAAATAACGCAATGTAGCGAACACACCATGTGTCTACTCCATGTGTCATTTTTAAAAAATATTTAGGATTATTATGTTTCTTCAGAAAACTTTAAAATTTCTTAATATTTAGTTTTATTCTACTCATTCTGAATATATATATATATATATACAGGGTGATCAATTGAAAATAGTGCCCTTTAATATCCTGATTCGCCTTAAATCAAGGGGAATCAAAATCAAAAGTGGCAACTATTCTAACACTGAAGTAAAATTGTTTGAACCTTGTTTAAGTGTGGGAGACAATTTTCAACATTGTTGGACTGTTCAGACTTTATTTGAGAGGTAAAACAGAAAAAGAAAAAAAATGGAGACGCACAAAGTTACTTATTCATGTGATAATTTTATTTTTAAAAAACATAATCTAATTCAAAATTTTTTACATTATCATTCCTTACAGCAAGTGTTGAAAATACCAGCCGCCATTTTGAATGCAAACACGAACACGTCGAACCAAGTGTTTGACACATTTTGCAATATTGTTGGTATTATTGACGAGATTTCTTCAGTTAAGATTTGTTTTAATTCACCTATGTTTGCAAGACTTCTCAAGAAAACCATATCTTTGATCAAACGTCACAAAAAATTCTACCAGGGCAAGATCTGGTGACCTTGGTGGCCAGAAGCCTTTTGAAATTAAGCTGTCATCAAAGAATTTCATAAGCACTTTCATTGTTAGATTTGAAGCGTGTGCAAAAGCTTCGTCTTGCTGAAACCAACTGCCCTGTAACTTAAGTGATGCAATTAAGTCCAAGCACACTTTATTGTTATCAAATCATTAGTTCATTCAGATGATGATTTTTATTGTAGTCATTCATAATCTTACGAAATGAGGTTTCAAAAACAATAAAAACTTTGAAAGAAGCTCAAAGACGATTTACTCAAATCAATCGCAGAATCTATTTAAAAATTACTAATGATAATCCTGCGAATTTAAGTTTAAATAAACACATTTCTAAAGTGAAACAAATGAACTCGAGACATATTGAATAAGTAATGCTGTTCAACATTTTGCTACAGATAATATAGATGTGGATAATGCAAAAAAAAGGTACCTTTTAAATTGATCACCCTGTGTATATATATATATATATATATATATATATGTATGTATATATATGTGTGTGTATGTATATGTATGTATAAGTAATGTGTATAAAAGTATTAAATTAAATAATTTCTATATTACTTGAGTGCAAAGACTGATTTTCACATTAATTTTTTTAAAGAAATTTTAGTATAAATTTTTTAATGAATATATATATGCGTGTGTTTTACTTTTTATTATAGTTTCTTTATTATTTTCTTATATTTATTCTTAGCTCTCTAGTCCCTTCTTCCTTTTTCCTCTCTTCCAATATTTTAATTTTGTTTTTATTATATTTTGAATTTTTGTATCACTTTTAAGGTGACAACATTTCTAGTTTTGATTTTGCTCTACTCTTCATTTCTTTTAGAGTTAATTTTTAGCTTATTAAATTTGTTAAATATTTTTTTCTGTAACTTTTCTAAAAATCTTTGTTAAGTAATACTTTTAAGTAAACATAATATATTTTTCTTGTTCAAATCAATCAATTTACTTGCGCGGTTTCCTTTAAATCAATGAACCAGTTTTTATTTCAGCGGTGCAGCGGTGAATTCTTTAATAGATAGGAGAAGGTACACGCGTATTGGTAAGTAAATAAGTAGTGTTTCCTACGTTTGTAGATGATTTTAATAGTGATATTTGTTTTGATAAAATTTGTTTCGGATTTTGTGATTAATTTCAGTCTGCTATTGAATTCGTCTTCTTTAAGAATTTTCAGCAATTTACTTATGATGATGGGTCATAGGTGAATATTTCATATCACATTGTATTTTAAATTACTTACCTTTATGATTATTTTTTGTGGTTTAATTAATATTTATTTAAGGTTTTTAACGACTTTCACAACATTTTTGATGATAAGTTTATAATTTGTATTTTGAAATGGAACTAAAGATATTTTCTATGGGTGTTTATCATTTCCCCCCCTTTGTTTGAATTTCTGATTTTACTGACCATTGGTTTGTTACCATAATTTGAGATAGTGTGACAGTTTGATCAGTAACAACGGGTATAAATACACATCATTCCATTCCAAAGTATGGAACAGTATCTGTTACATTATTTCCGATTTTCTAAATTTTCCTTTTGTGTAATTTCAATTTATATTAATTTGTTCGGTTCTTTAACAGTTTATCTTGATTATCGGATCTTACAGTTTCAAATTTTATATTTCTTTCACTATTTTATAAAGTAAGTTATATATATATATATATATATATTTATAAAGATATGTATGTATATATGTATCTATAGATAGATAGATAGACAGGTAGGTAGATAGGTAGACAGATAACCAACTAAAAATTAAAAGTTAATCTAAGCATTCATCAATTAAAATTGGCTCAGAAACACTAAATCAGATTTGTAAATAGTAATCAAAAGTGAAGAAAAATGGACTTTAGATAAAAACTTTTAATGCATAGGACTAAATCTAAAACAAAAGGAAAGCAATCCAATTTCCTTTCTGTGCTAATTTCATATACACTAATGAATAAGTCAAAACATTGCAATATTTATAAAATTTTAAGCACATTACTGTTAATACCAAAACGCTCACAACACCTTTGGATGTGGAACAAAAAATAATTTAAAAAAATAAAATACAGTGGGATATATATATATATATATGTGTGTGTGTGTGTGTGTGTATGCTTAAGAAATTTATACATATCAGGAAAATTACACACACACACACACACACACACACACACACATATATATATATATATATGTGTGTGTCTGTGTGTGTGTGTATCTGTATGT
This sequence comes from Nephila pilipes, assembly GCA_019974015.1. NCBI lineage: Eukaryota > Metazoa > Arthropoda > Arachnida > Araneae > Nephilidae > Nephila > Nephila pilipes. Next base: position 702,396 of record BMAW01044008.1, read on the forward strand.
GTATGCTTAAGAAATTTTTGCAAAATTTTATTAAAAATATAATATTTTATTAATTATGAATTATATTAAAACTGGATGAATAATTTCACTTCTTAAGTTTTGCAACAATTTATTCTACATAATTAACTTCGTTAAGCAAATGCAATTATATGAATATTATTATTTTAAAATTTAAAGTTCTTGAACTGCATATTCCCTTTAAATGTGAATTTATTAAATTATTAATTGATATGTATTTTTCCTCTAAATTTAATTTAATTTTTAGAAGTATTGGTACTTTTCTGACACATATTCATGTAGAAACAGGATTTTTCACTTAGGCTTACTTTAAGTACTTTCAAGAAATAATAAGTAAAATAAAGTAATAAAAATAATAATGAAAGCACTTAAAAGGTTTCTGGTATAATTTTCAGTAATACATACCGATGATTTAAAACATTTTACAATTTTGTTTGAAAAATCCGAGCATTATATTTTTAAAAGTTAGATTATGTTTGGAAATCTTTTCTTATACTTGAATTAAAATATGTGAAATACATCTCTAATCTGAGTTTAGATTTGGAAAAAAAAAACATTTGATTTATAAACTGTGAGTTCAGAATACATTTTACAGAACAATATTTCAAAAAATATGTACAGTTATATATTTCGAAAATCCTTTTTCAAAGGAATTAGAAGCATAGTTGATGGACAAATTTAATATATTTTATTCATTCATTTACTTTTAAATTATGCTGCAAATGATGCTCGAATTTGAAGTGATTAAAATTTTTACTTTATTTAAATAATTCTTTAATAAGGAGAAATTATTTCAATTATATCTCAAACGTATTTTATTTGTTTAGGTATATTCATTAACATTATCCTCAGGTAAATTAAATTTCAGTTTGCATAGTTTCAAATAATAACCAAGCTTCTTTCTCTCGCAATCAAATTAGAGTTACTCATAATAAAAGATTCCATTTAAAAGTTATACGAACTAATCAATTATCCATGAAATTAACCAATAATTACTATACTAGTTTGATACAATGAGACGAAATTGAACCAAAAAAAAAACACCATCGAATGAACAACCTAATAATAACAGGGTCGATAGAGAACCATAATTACTTTAATAAGATATCATTATTTCTTTCAAATTATAGTAATACAAAGAATTAATGTGTTTCGTTATTGACATTACCGAAATAAGAAATGCAATTAAAACAAATGTTTTTCACAAATCAATGGTTTCAAAAATAAAAGAATTTACAGATATAAAAATGTAAAATGCGAGGGAAATAAAACATACTTCATTTTGTCATAATTAATTGAAAGCATTAAGCTATCTGTGTCTGCGTATTCCGTTAGTATAAATATTTAAGCAGATTGTACCGAAAAATTTTAAAAATTCGATGTGATACATAAAAATAAAAGAGCATCAGTAGTACTTGAATCAATTTTTTTTCATGAAGCAAAGATCATAAAAGAAAGCTGAAAAATACATGTTTTGCATGATGCAAACTTTTGATAGCTTGATTGTTTTGCTTTTCATGTTGTATAAAAGTATCTCTGATTATATCGAAATTAGAAAAGGCTGGTGGTCTTACTTAAAAATAATATAATTTTCATGTTAATTTCGAAAAAAAATAGAGCTGTCATGTAATAAAGTAACTTAGCTGTTCGATATTAAATAAATAAACTATTAAAATAATCTAATGAAAAAATAATTCAATTAAATTATGTGCTCATGGTGTTCATACAAAAGTCTGCAAATTTACTCTATAATGTTTTTAATCCACCCCAATTTTCCCTCCAAAACTTTTGTCACAGTCACAAAATGAGGAGTTTTAAGGCAAATCTCAGGAAATCAAACCTAAATTATAATTACTGATTACAATAACTAAATAGGGCGCTCATGCAAAGAAAAAGCGCCCTCCTCTTAAAATCTGTCACACCCACTGTCATATTAAATAAAGCATTTACCAAAAAAAAAAAAAAAAAGGAGAAAATGTATAAGCTAATGACAAACATATCCTTATACCGAACAAATAATCTTGTCATCTTCAACCTATCAGTCGGTTTAACTGAGATCGGTTAACAAATCTTACTTAGTGTATCGAGGATGGCGTATGTATACATTTTTTTTTAAAAAAATTAAGCTTCTATTTCTTACAGAACCATGTGTCCTATCTATTTGATTTAATGTATCTTAATTTCACAATTCTTTTGAGTATCCATTACATATTTCAGATTTGTTCGAAAAGTCGATGGACGGTGATATAGAGCCATACAGGCTTTTCATAAAACAAACACAATGATATACTTTGGATTCAAATATTTCGGAAAGTTTACAGGCCTTTTTTCATCACTCGCATGAAGCTTTTAGAGAAAACAACGGATCGAGTCTTCTCTCTTGAGATACAGTATGGCCTACTACATTTCTTATTCTAACTCTAATTCTTTCCTTTTTGCATACATATCAAAAACAGTCAATGACAACGGAATTGTAGATTTACATATGAATATCATTTGGGACCACTGAAACAAGTGCCTCAAATATGTAAAAGAGATAGATAGAAGGAGAATATCATAAGGATTTCTGCTATTTCGCAGTAGTTGAACGTAAAGGAAAAGAGATTTATCATACTTGAAAACATGTCACTTCCGTACATTATATTTCAAACACCAATTGCGTGTGCAAAATTCCCTCCATACGTGGTTTCCTCCTCAAGCATGCGCGGTTTGTAAACAAAACTGGAAGGCAAGAGAAAAAAAAATTCTATGTGTATAATATGGTAGAATTTATAGAATACTGTAAGGGTTTGCAACATTTAAATAAATTTTCAATAAAAGTGCTTATTTTTAACGTGTATCAAAAGTTTTATTACGACAACATAGGCCATACATCTTGTTATCTACAATACCTCAAATACTCATTTTTCATTGGTCCGCGTTTTTCGGTGATTGCATTATAGTATTTTTCAGAATTTTATGCCTATTTCCGTATATAAACTTTCTTCAGAACAATTAAATAAAGATTAAAATTACTATCAAAAACATATTAATAATATCGAATATTGTCTGAAGTTGGAGCCTTTCAAATTTTTCGTAAATTTAATAAACAGTAAAACTTAAAACATTTAATTTTTCTGCAACAATTCAAGTTCTTAAAATATATCGCGTCAACTTCAAACTTTTGGTGAAACAAGAAGACCTTTTGTATCTACTCGTAATAGATTACTTGCAATGATCCTTGGTTCGTAATAGGTTACTTGCAATGATTCATCTCCTAACTTCCACACCTCCCTTGGCTTGGTGTGGAAGTTAGGAGATGGAAGTGCCCACTCATGTGTCACCTTTGTCACTTGACCGATCTTCAAAATTACGAGGGCCATCGTCAATAACCCTCGTATTGCTTTTCAGTGATTTTCGTGATTAAACAATCAATCAACAACGGAGATGATTCTTGTCAAAATTTAAAGTTATTTACCATTCACTAAACTCGTATACTGCTTGAAATAAGAATTAAAATGAAATACATATAAGCAATTGAAGTGAAAGAATGATCAGATAGATAAAAATTTTATCAAATCTTAATTATTGATTAAAAGCTACAAATCGATTACATCTGCCCGAATCCGTAGAAAAGAAACAGATCTTATCTTTTACTTTTTCTATACTCGTACTTACTTTTGTTAACACTTGTTTGTTCCAAAGACTTTTTCTCTTGTTTTTATAACAATATGTCTTTTATTAAGGTTTCATTTTCTTTGGTCTCTAAAAACTATCTTTGTAAGTAAGATTCATGGATCACTAAGGAATTTATTCCCTGTAAAGGATTCATTTTAACTCCTCTTTCTATCTTCAAATAGATTAAACATGAAATTAAAATATTTCATTGAGATTCCATTCAATAATTTTGGATATGAATCATAGATACACGAGTTATCCATTATGAAGTCTGATGTAATTTAATGAAGGATTTTAATTGTACAATATTGTGGAATTCAGTAACACACGAAGTCAATTTATATTTCACAGAATATAGCAAAGAAATTATTCATAATATACATATGCTTCTCCCTCTCAATAATTTAAATTAATGAGAGACAATACTTACATCCTATTCGTGTGCATACAATAGTATGCGCAATTATTAACGTTATTCTATTCTGCATAATCTGCATAACTATTTTAGTAAAATATATTTATAGTGTTTTCCTCACTGTCAAAATTAAATGGGGAGATTTTGGAAATTTTTAAAAATACCAAGATATATGTAAATATTATTTCAAGTTAAAATATATTTTGAAAAAAGCAATAAAGATTACAGTGATTTAGTGAATATTTTTAACTGTCTTAATTTTGCGATTTTCTAACGTTGTTACCCTAGAGAATCATAAGTTAGCTTTGAAATTTATTAGTGTTCAGAAAGTAAAATTACTTTTCAGTCAAACTAAAACCACAATAAAAGCTCATACAAAAACTAATTTCATAAATTTATTATAGCTTATTGTTTTCTACCATTTTCTTACTAAATATAATTAACTTCCACTTTCCATGAGATGCTGGATATAAAACTGCAGATTTTGAAATAAAAGAACTAATATATATATATATATATATATATATATATATTAGTTTTCTATATATGCAATTTCCTTAAATAAAGGTTACTAGAATTTATCTGACTTTTCAGTTTTCGAAGAATGGATTGGAAATTGTTGCTATCTAAATCTAAATTTCTCTGATTTGCTTAGAAATTAGTCTAAATCTCATTGTTAAATCATCTAGAGTTCTCACTATAATGAAGATGGTATTAATGAACAATAATCAAAGTATTTTTTTCAAATCTATATTATAAAAAGAAGAATCTGCTATTTTTGGCGGCGGAGTGACGGAAAGATTAGAAAACTCAGGACCATGAAATTTGGTACAAATAATCTATAAATACTGATGGTGTGCACGATGGAGCAGTTTTTTTTTTTTTTTTTTTTTATTTTTGTAATCTTTAAGATTTTGTAGATTTTCTATCAAATCTCATAAACCTCAATATTTCCTTGAACTTATTCCGTGGCATAGTATCGCGAAAAAAGTAGGTTCCCGCGTCTTATTCTAAAAATTACTGACAGATTCCTTTGGCCTCAATATGCTCCTCGTGTGTATTAAAAAATAAAATGGCTTCTAACTCTTCCATTGACATCATCCAATTTTCATTTTGGAGTTGGTATCGAGCTTCTGTTTCAGTACGTTCCAATATTATTTTCGTCATAGATTTACCTACCAATAGCTAAAAAGTTATAGATATATTCTTCAGGTTTTTACGTCTGTTTTTGCAAAGGAAGACACTCCACCTGGCCCCGATCATATATTTTGGCTTTGAAGACGTCCAGGTATACTATTGGTAGGCATTCTTGTACATTTCCGTACTGCCGTCAAAATGACGGCTCTCTGTCTTTTTCGTTATACAACAAATTTTCTTCCCCTCTTTGCCTCAAAATAAAATTTTGTTACATGTGTGTACATTTTTCACGTAAAATTAATGATAGTCATAAAATTTTAAAAGCCTGGTTGGTACTTCGTTCATTTTCATCGCCAGAGTAAAGTTACCTTCATGACAACTGCCAAATTTAACGACTCCGTGTTCTTTGGTTTGTAATCACTAATGGAATATTGTTTTAAAAATTTCTAAAAAATGGAGATATTTATTTTAAAAGAAAACAATTTTTTCTAAAAGAACTACAACTAATTATTAAATGTTACATAAAGCATAATAACAAATTGTAAAATCAAAAATTTCTTTTACATATATCTTCACATTGATTTAATTTTTAAATGTTAACGATCAGCAGCAAACATGTAAATATTTTAAAAAATAATAATATCTTTTGAAAAATGTCACACCCATGTCAACAGAATAGAATATTCTATGTTTTTCTTAACAAAATATTCAGAAAACGAGTTTGGCAATTAATACATGAATTTCCTTACATTATTAAAAAATGGCGACAATTCCTAAATGTAAACTTGTTATACTTGAACTGATCGACATACTTTCTGCAGGATGCAAGGAGCCTTAATATCGCTCGATTTGGTGATTTTGAAAGCTATATCAAGTGTTGGGACATAACACATGGATAAATAAGTCCTAAGATCTAACACTGAAAACAACATTTTATTCAAAATTTTTTTTTCTATTCATGGAGCATAATCACCTTCTGGTATCACAATCGTTCCAACGCTTTTCAATTTCTAATACCATGTTTATAAAAAAAGTTATCTTTCGTTTCAAAAATAAACTAGGATTTCTAGCGATGACCTCCCTCATTTGGGCAAATCTTTTCCCTGGGCATTTTTTTTAAGATCAGCAAAGAACCAGTAGTCATTGGGGCTAAATCTGCGAGTAGGGGGAGAGACAGATCAAAGCCCAATGCGTTCAATTTTCCATTGTTTTCATCACTTGTGGCAGAGTGCATTGTCTTGCTGAAAAAGATTTTTTTTCTTCTGCATGTGGCGTCGTTTTTGTCGATTTCCTCCTTCAAACGCACCAGCAAGTCAATATATAATCACTGTTGATCGATTTAATCTTTTCGAGGTAGGTCAATGAATCACGCCATGCGTATCCAATACATGACGCTGACTTTGTGCGCTGACTCTGCGATTTTCGAGACGCTTAGCTCGCCAGCTGTGCAGATGCCACTGCCGCTTCGACTCTGAGTGTATGATGTATCCATCGTTCGTCCATGGTCACGTAACGACGCAAGAAATCTTTTTGTTGCGGTAAATAAAAACAGCTTTCTGAATAGTCGACTGTTATGCTGTTTTTTTCCATCAAGCAATCGCGGCAACTTCTCTGAAAACCTTTTCATGCTCCAATTTTCATGAAGGATAGTAAATACACTTCCATATGACATACCTTGTGTCATCTCAGCAACTTCACGGAGTCTTTACGATTTTCTCATTATAATTTTTGTACACTTCCTCCATTTTCCGGTGTAACGGTTTCCACAGGTCTACCGAGCGTTCGCGTCATTTGTGTGTAGTTTACCACGTTTAAACTCGGACAATCCACCGACAATCGTTTAGCTTGATGGACAAGAGTCCGGGTACGATTTTCAATCCATTGTTTCACTTGCCGGTGTTTACCCATTAAAAACAATGTTTTACTCAGAACACGAAATTTGGTTTTTCCATTTTTTAAACAAACTACAAAACGACTTTCTCCAACCTCGATAACTCAGCTGTTTCTGGTCCGATCGACTTAAAATTTGACACGTTTCAAGCAAAGGTTAGTACTCTAGAAAGACCTTGTTTACTACAGCGCCATCTCTGTTAGTCTCGGAACGTATTGATCCATGTGTTCAGTAGTTTGTCCGTTATTATTTGGCTCTTGTCATATTTCATTTAAACAGTTCGAAGGGCATAACGCACTTAACACTAGAAAGACAACTGCCGTCATTTTGACGGTTTTAATTTGTATTTCTTGCTTTTAATTTTGTTT
>BMAW01044008.1:710951-776579 GCA_019974015.1 Nephila pilipes
TTTTTTTTTTTTTTTTTTTTTTTTTTTTTTTTTTTTTTTTTTTTTGTAATCTTTAAGATTTTGTAGATTTTCTATCAAATCTCATAAACCTCAATATTTCCTTGAACTTATTCCGTGGCATAGTATCGCGAAAAAAGTAGGTTCCCGCGTCTTATTCTAAAAATTACTGACAGATTCCTTTGGCCTCAATATGCTCCTCGTGTGTATTAAAAAATAAAATGGCTTCTAACTCTTCCATTGACATCATCCAATTTTCATTTTGGAGTTGCTATCAAGCTTCTGTTTCAGTACGTTCCAATATTATTTTCGTCATAGATTTACCTACCAATAGCTAAAAAGTTATAGATATATTCTTCAGGTTTTTACGTCTGTTTTTGCAAAGGAAGACACTCCACCTGGCCCCGATCATATATTTTGGCTTTGAAGACGTCCAGGTATACTATTGGTAGGCATTCTTGTACATTTCCGTACTGCCGTCAAAATGACGGCTCTCTGTCTTTTTCGTTATACAACAAATTTTCTTCCCCTCTTTGCCTCAAAATAAAATTTTGTTACATGTGTGTACATTTTTCACGTAAAATTAATGATAGTCATAAAATTTTAAAAGCCTGGCAACAAAATTAAAAGCGTAGCAAAAAATACAAATTGTAAAACCGTCAAAATGACGGCAGTTGTCTTTCTAGTGTTAAGCTGCGTTATGTCCCTTCGAACTGTTTAAATGAAATATGACGCAAGAGCCAAATAATAACGGATAAACTCCACAAGTAACACATGGATCAATACGTTCCGAGACTAACCCAGAGATGGCGCTCGTAGTAAACCAGGTCTTTCTAGAGTACTAACCTTTGCTTGAAACGTGTCAAAATTTTAAGTCGATCGGACCAGAAACAGCTGAGTTATCGGGGTTGGAGTAAAGTCGTTTTGTAGTTTGTTTAAAAAATGGAAAAAACAAAATTTCGTGTTCTGATAAAACATTGTTTTTTAATGGGTAAAAACACCGTGCAAGCGAAACAATGGATTGAAAAATGTTACCCGGACTCTTGTCCATCAAAAGCAACGATTTGTCGGTGGATTGCCGAGTTTAAACGTGGTCGTACCAACACAAATGACGCGGAACGCTCGGGTAGACCTGTGGAAGCCGTTACACCGGAAAATGTGAGTGAAGTGACAAAAATTATAATGAAAGATCGTAAAGTGAAGCTCCGTGAGATTGCTGAGATGACACAGATATCATATGGAAGTGTATTTACTGAAAAAGGTTTTTTGAAGTGAAGTGAAAAAGGTTTTTTCCAAGTGGGTGCCGCGATTGCTTTCGATGGAACAAAAACAGCAACGAGTCGATGATTCAGAAAGCTGTTTATCGCTATTTACTCGCAACAAAAAAGATTTCTTGCGTCGTTACGTGACCATGGACGAAACATGGATACATCAATACACTCCAGAGTCGAAGCGGCAGTCATCTGAAGCTGGCGAAAGCCGTCCGAAGCGTCCGAAAACGCAGCAGTCAGCTGGCAAAGTCATGGCGTCAGGTTTTGGGATACGCATGGCGTGATTTTCATTGACTACCTCGAAAAAGGTAAATCGATCAACAGTGATTATTATTTTGACTTGCTGGTGCGTTTGAAGGAGGAAATCGCAAAAAAACGACCGCACATGCAGAGAAAAAAATCCTTTTTCACCAAGACAATGCACCCTGCCACAAGTCGATGAAAACAATGGCAAAATTGAACGCATTGGGCTTTGATCTGCTTCCCCACCCCCCATACTCGTCAGATTTAGCCCCCAGTGACTACTGGCTCTTTGCTGATCTTAAAAAAATGCTCCAGGGAAAAAGATTTGGCTCAAATGAGGAGGTCATCGCTGAAACTGAAGCTTATTTTGAAGCGAAAGATAATTTTTTTTATAAACATGGTATTGAAAAATTGGAAAAGCGTTGGAACGATTGTATCACCCTAGAAGGTGATTATGTCTATGAATAAAAAAAAAATTTGCAATAAAAATGTTGTTTTCAGTGTTAGTCTCGGGACTTATTTATCCATGTGTTATAGTCCCAACACTTGATATGCTTTCAAAAATCACCAAATCAGCGATATTAAGGCTCCTTGCATCCTTGCATATGTCGATCAGTCTGTTATAACGTTTCACATTTGGCGAATTGTCGCCATTTTTTATTTAAATGTAGGGGAAATTCATGTATTAATTGCCAAACTCGTTTTCTTGAATATTTTTGTTCAAGAAAAACATGAATATTCTTTTCTGTTGACATGGGTAACAGATTTTTTTCAAAAGTATTATTATTTTTAAAAATATTTTATGCTTGCTTGCTGGATCGTTAACATTTAAAATTAAATCAATGTGAAGATATATGTAAAGAGAGGTATTTTTGGATTTTAATTTGTTTTTGCTTTTATGTAACATTTAATAATTAGTTGTAGTTCTTTTTAGAAAAAAAATTGTTTCTTATAAAGTAAATATCTCATTTTTAGAAATTTTTAAAAACACCAATATTTTTCCGTTAGCTGGATACGAAACCAAAATCACGGAGCTTAAAATTTGGCACAGTTATCGCCAAGCGGTAACTGTTACTCTTGGCGATGAAAATGTAATAAAAATAAAAGTCCACCAAGTTCAAATGTTCTTACTAGTGTCTACATTTAGGCTCAGCCATAAATACTCCTACTTGTAAGCCTGGCAGTTTTTGTCTGATTCCCAGCAAATGTAAAAGTATTAAAAAAGTATTGCTTGAACTGGAAACTTCGTTCTCGTTTGATTTAAATTCATTGCTCATTTTTTTAAAATTTTCCTTTCCTAGGAGGATATTATTCTCTTAAAATAAAATTATACTTAAAAAATTATAAAATTACATAAATATATATAAAAAAAACTATATATTTTTATCATTATATTATGAAAAATATTAAAAAAATTATATAAATAACTTTTATCCTTCCGTTTGCATTGTTCCATTTTTCAATATGCCTGAACAAAGAACGAGTATACCATCTGTCTCATAATATTTGAATGGAAATCGAATAATTTTTTATAAACTATAAATTATTGCCATAAAGGAAGAATGTCAAACTCGCGTGCCGCATATGGACTGCTACGAATATCTTTGTGGCTTAGCACAGAAATAAACAACAACAAAAATTTAGCTTTAAATACAACGGTTCATTTTTGAAATTTTCTAAATTATTCAGAATTATTGATAACGAGCTAGACAAAATTCTCCAATGAACTATTACACTAGTCGTGTTGATTAGACCTAACATACTTCCCACCAGTAGCATTGAATATTTTTCGATTGTAATAAAATAACACCGTTTGGCTTTTACTTTATTACTTGGTTGCCCGAATATGTATTATTCCGTTTTCTGAGAGGAAGAAAAATAAGGTTAATTATGTTATGTTTATGAACTTGAGCTGTTATTCTGGCCTGTTAATTTAAGTTTTGTGAAAAATATTAATTTTTATTTAAAAAATTGTTATACCGTTTCAACAAATACTCATATTTTAAGCCATTGTATTAGGTACGTTTCTATCAAAACCTCTCTGGTGGGAAATAGGAAGGGACGAAGGACGAAGTTTGCTGGGGCGCTTAACCCTGTTGGGCTGTGACCTCTTATTGGAATGAACTTAGTGAGCTAGCTTATTGTTGGTTTCTACGTTTTCTCAGAAGTCGGAAAAAATAGCGATACTTAGGTTTCACTTTAAAAAATTGCAAACGCTTATGAAATGTTAAAAAGAAGAATTCTGGGAAGCACTATAGTTAAAAAAAAATCTTGAAATAGTGAAAAAATGAACAAAAAATTGTTAAAAATCATCAATATGTCTACGAATAATATGAATTTAAATATTTTTGCTGTGACATAGAAGTTAAAATATACTCGATATATTATAATGTTACTGTTATATTACATGAACTGTCAATACGAATAACATAAGCAGTATGATACAAATCACAAGGAACAGTACTCCCTCTACCTCCGAAGATAAATTAAGAAAATAAAAACTACCACTACGTGCAATGCAGTTTTTGTTTTCTTTGGTTATTAACAGGCCTTCAGCTGGAAATGAGTTTGACATGCTTGCCGTAGATCATAGTTTGAGGATAAACTGTTATATAAATATAATTAAAAATGAATCGAGTATAAATAAACCTAATGCAATGAACGATAAATTTTATACAAGAAATTGTTTATTTATTAATATTATCAAGAATTTATTATGAGAAACTCTATCAAGAGCTCATGTCGTACATAAAAACGTGTGGTTTAAAAAAGAAAAGTAATGTAAGCGCAAACGGTTTTTCTGAATGCCTCATCCATTTATTATTTTTTATCGTATGCGATATTTCATAACTTCTTTCTTTTATAAAACTATTTAATAGTTCTTTACGATTTATAGACAGTAAAAATTTTGAAGATGGAGAATAAATTATGAGCACTCATGTAATTATCTTATTCTTAAATACTTCATAAGAAAATTGATATTCCCTTTGCTTAAGCGTATTCGCAAGAAGAAAAATCTATATTTGTTAACTCGATTACAATATTGGAGGTAAAATTTTATTAAACCTAGTTTTGAGAGTGTGTTAATTCTTCTTGTCAGTTTCGAATTTAATAGATATTGCGTTACAAATTTAATTATGCGTATATGTGGAGTTCCTTTATTGCTATACATTCGATTTTTTTTTTATGATAAATACATCTCATTTACTGATTCTTAGCAAATTGAAAATATATGCATTTATGTGCTTCTAAATAAATTTAAAAAATTATTCTGAATTCATCAATTTACTACATCGAAATGAATTTTTTATGTAAATATAAATATTATGCTTGTAGAATGAATTAATTGGGTTCATAAAGTTAATAAAAGCATACATATATTTTGATATTTTCTTATACTTACTTTTTGACTTAAGGCGATGGTACAGGTTTAAATTTTGCTTTATATTATTACATCAAAGCCTTAATACAATCTATTTATGTACATTTTAGTACATTATTATGACATTTAAAATATCTTCTTTTGAAGTTATTTTCATAAGTAATATAAGCATCCTTGATTAAGGATATTCAATATATAAAAAAAGGATTGCTTATGCTTGATGTACAGCTTTTTTTCAAATATTATTCAATTATATATTTTTAAATTGGAAATGAATCAAGATTTCTAATTTTGTGATAGGGAGGGAGCACGTGTTAATAAATAATCATGAATAATTTATATTATTCGAAAATGTGAAGAATTTTATCACTTTTGAAATGATGAGGTCATTTTTATTTTACCACTGAAAGTCTGCTTATGAAACAAAAACAGAATGAATGAATAAAAACTGCTTGATATTTTATTATACTCATAGAAATATTATAATGAAGTTACAACAAACCTTTTCAATCTTCAATGCTGTAAAATGTGTAAATGTGATCACAGGACACAATAAATAAACGTACACCAATAGTAGAGTAAAGAATAATATTCACTTTTATTAATGTCGGTGAAGCTGCGATTACAAAGTGAGCTTAAGAATAGGTTATTTATTTATCCCTTTTGGCACGAATCCAATTCAGAGAGTGATCCGCTACAAGTTACACGTCCGAAATGTGTCATAGAAGAAGAAAAAATCAGTATAGTACATATATATCACAGTTGACACTCGAAACGATATTTAAGGCCTTTTTGTCCGCAAATATGTCTTCCTGTTGCTAGTACTCTAAGAAGCTATTCTTCTTAATTTTTTTTTTGTTTCTTTTTCATTTTTTACTCGTCCAGCAATGACACAGGGAAAAGGATTTTCATGGGTGTATGCTTTAGAATGTAAATGTAGAAAGATTCATTTATTTTTGACTGATAAAAGGAAAATATTATTTGGTACAGTCACAGAGATTCGCGTTTAGATGATGCACTAAAAGCAAATCTATCAGTTATAGTTTGAAGCTGTAATGATAAAATATTCCATAGCTAAATTACTGGTACTACTTTTATTCTTTTTTTTTTTTTTTGGAATTTTCAAGTAAATCAAGTCGTGTTTTTTAATCAATACTTCCCCTGCAAAATAATTTTTAAGATCTTGAAACGAAGTAATGTAAAGCTTTAATATTCAAAATTATATATTTTCCAAAATATTAAGTCAGAAATTTGAATTAATTTAATTTCTTCAAAGTTTTTTCTGAATTTAATTTTTTCATAGCTCCGTTTTCTTAATCCAACTTCTCCGTATTACTTTAAAAGATATTTGTATTATAAAGTTTAACTTTCAGTTTTCATAACTCTTTCCTAAAATAATTCAATAAATAAATATTTCACAAAAAAAGAAAAAGAAAATTTCTGCAAAACAAAACTGAAAATAACTAAGTTAAAATAAAATAATATAAAAATAAAAATCTTATATTATTTGCTCAAGTGATGAAAAAAAAAAACTCGCATTCAAAATTTGTTTTGAAAGGCCAAATACAAATAAAATTTTATAATATTACATAAATTAGTTTCGAAATGGATTATTATCCATTTTTATAATTATTATCGCATTTGTCTTTTAACTACGCTTTGTTTCAAATATTGTAATTTATTTTGATATTAAATAAAAAAAAATAATTTGAATTTCGTACTCAATATGATAGAAACATAAGTCCTCCTTTTGAAGAATATTAATGTACACTGTTGTGAATCAAATTTCCTTGTGTCATTACTGGTGAGATGGAGGTGGTTAGCAATAATTTAGATGGTAATTTTAAGTACAAAAATTGCATTATATCTTCTTTTTTTTAATTTAAAATGCCTAAAGAAAACTAAATGGATTATTTTCCAAATAGCAATTTATTCATTCATAACATAATTTCATTGTGTTTTAAAAAAATTTGTTCTTAAATCTAATTTACACATTGTATTTTGAAATTGTAGATTATAGAACTGATTTTGTAAAGATGAAATAATTTTACAAATTATTAGACCAACTTAAAAAGAGGAGACATATAAATATTTCGAAAAATTCATTGAGAACACTCACGGTAACATTTATTTTTATAATTAAATGGAAACTGTTATAAGTATCTTTAAGAGATACAAGCGCAAATTTAGATTGTAAAAATAAAAATACATTCGTGTTATAATAAAGTTTAATGCATACGAGCACAAAATTTAATTCAAAATATTTCACAACTAATTTTTTGGCAAATTATTACAATCCAATTAGAAATGTATTCAATAACTTTATATGTTATTTAATTCTTTATTTGTTTCCTCTTAATAGTAATTTCTCCCATACTATTCATGAATATATAGAATATTTTTAAGTTAAAATTAAATATTATTGAATGAGATAGCAAAATCTAAAATAAAAATCATAATTACGCTAAAATATATATAATTTACTATCATAAAATTAAAAATAAATTACTATGCATAAATATTAAAACTGCTGTAAATTGATATCACCTTTTTTAGTTTATAAAATAATTCCTCCATCTCACATTTGACGTTAACATCTTATTACCAACCATGTATGTTTCAGTAAATAAAAACAATATTTTACCAATTATCTTAATGAATCATGTTCTAATTTTGCTTCTATTTGGTCAAATCCCGCGATATTCTATTCATAATTCTCTGAACCTAAGTAGGAATTGCCTTTTATTATTTTTTTTGACTAGAAGTTTGTGTTTTAGTTACAATGGAAGCTTATGATAAACACTTCAACTTACAACTAGAGTCCATCTTTCTGCAAACTTAGAAAATAGATCATCGTTCTAAAATACACCATCTCAAGTCATTCGGAAAGATAATATATGTATATATATCATCGTCGTGTAAGGCGTGTGTAACACGATAAAGAGAAAAAAGTATATGTGAATCGGAATTAGATGCAAAACACGTCACAGTATAGAAGCACTTTCACACACATCCGGCTACGAACGATATAAATTCACAAAATATGCTTGTAACCGTGCAGTGTTCGAAAGTTGATTCGGAAAAGCAATGCAAATGTGTAGAAAAAGGAGCTATGTATTCCGTGAGGTACACGGAACGTGGTATTATATATGAAGATGCTTTAAAAATGTTATATATACCCATGCAAATACAATGATAATCGACAGCAAATGTGAAAAGCGTGTTTCTTAACTCTTGGAGACCCATCGGTTCATATCGGCCAAGTAATTTAAGGCCAGGTTTCGCCTTAGCTTCTTTTATACAAAGAAAGATAAGGATATTCTCCACATTTCAGAGATAGGTGAAGTCAGTATGAAGTAATAATATTTTTTCCGGATTAAATCTCTAATGTTGGCAATGCATTAATCAATTTTAAAAATTACACATACTTGCGTTTCATCTCTCACTCTCTCAAATTACCTTTTCCACCATCATTGTTAATATTTTTCATCAGTAAACTTTGTAGAATGACACACTTCCAAATGGAAATAAGAGTATATAAGTTTGTTTTCAATCAACACTTTTTGAAAGTTGTGGATTTCTGCAGTTAAAGAAAATATGAAATTTTAGGTCTTGAAGAGTTAAGCAAGATATGAAGTCACTTTTTTTCTGTCACTGAAGTAGACAAGAAAGGTAATCAGTTTGTTGAAGATCAACGTAGAATGAATTCGTATAATACACTTTTATGTATGCGTGTCAGGTCAGAACTTTGAAACGAAATTGATTGCGGGAAAAGGTTATATTATAAAGTTTTCAACCATAACTCGCAATCTGTAGTTCTTTTATGTGTATAGTTCTAAGTTTTGTTGAAGATATTTTGACGTTGTCCATCACAGCAATTCGCATCTTAATAATGCTTCATTAACAAGTTAAATCTTTTACATATTGATTGCAATAAAGTAATTTGAATGTAAGTCAAACATGATATTTTTTATAATTTATTCACACAGAAATCAGTAAATATGATTTTATATTATGATAATTCGAATAATTATATTTACATTCTCAAGACCATGGCAACAATTTCTGTTATAGAAATGACACTACGATTAGCAGAAAATTTATAAACATTTTATAATTTTGTAATATTCTTAGCACCAATAGAACTTTCAATTTTAAATTTAATTTCTGTTCTTATTCTTATTGTCTCTCACCATATACTGACTAGCATTATGATTAAAATTTATATACATATCTTTAGCCAGTTCCTAAAGTAGCAAGTCGTGTTTTATAATAGCCTTGTTTCTAGTCAATCTTTGGGCTGTATTAACATTTCTTCTTTCATCTATCAATGTTCTATTTGTCACAGACTTTTCTCATTAATAACTATCAAATGAACTTTAGAAATGCTTAGTTTATAAACTAAAACAACGTATTTAAATTTTAAAAAATTCCATAATACTTTCATCAAATATGTCTCGCCAAATCTTAATTTTTTCAAGATCATTTCATGAAACATGTTTATCATTTAATATTTATTTGCTGTTGAATTTATTGACATTCTACATGTCTTGTTTGGAAATCACAGAAAGAATGAATGCGCTGTAGTAAATCGTGTTAAACTGTTTCAAAAATATAATTTTTTCCAAAAAAACTGTTATAATTATTAGAGATTATTAAGTAACATAGAGATAAAGTTTTACATTGAAAATAATTTTTCGAAACTGAAGACTCAACTTACTTAAAATAAAGAAGCTTGGATCAAATTTTGCCAAAGAATCAGTATAATATCCTTCACATCAAAAAAGTTTTTTGAATGAAAAATTCAGAAAAGTATCCCTCAACTAATTAAAAATTAATTGTTAAAAAACAAATTTTCTTTCAGATCTGCTTGTCGTTTCAGGTCAAAATATTTCTAAACTCTTCGAGGTAATTATTTCCACATAACATTCAGATGTCCATTTTAGGTAGAAACTCTTCATTCAGAAATCACAACGAGGAATTCTTCAACAACGAATCCCAAAGATCACTAACAAGTCCGTTATAAAAAAGCAAATTCATAGATGAAAATTTAACTTATACCAATCCTGGACTTAATCGACTATCGATCAATGCAAGGACAATAAAACTCCTTGTCCAATTTCAGGGGGAGAAAGAATTTTCAATCGCAAGTCTTGAAGAAGAATTTTCGGTGGATGTGCTAAGATATATCTCTTTCAAGACCTCACCAAAAGTTGAGATCTTGAGGAAAGATTGAATGAAAAATTCAAGTGTCTGCAAATTCGCCTCAAGGGACGGATCCGAAAACTTCAACTGTCGCGCGAAGAAGAGTTCTGAGGAAGGCAGGAAGATACTTCACTCCTGGAAAGCTCTCGGGGGATAAATCCATAAGGGGTTGGTCAGCTGACGGGGTGGGAAGCCGCCATATGGCCGAAGACACTGTCTGAGCCCTGCTTCAGAATGTTCCTGACCACTTGTAGGTGTTGTCGGATATATGGCACCGTCGGGTGAAGGGACAAGGTATGGGACAGGCAACGTTCGGCCATTGCAAAGTCCTGTCTTTCGAAATGAAGGACGCACAAGTTGTGGAGAGCTTTCTGATTCACGGGATCTATCTTCAAGACTTTTTTATAACACTAGAATAAACAAAAAAAAATATAAATGATTGAGTGATTTTATTTTATTGTGAGTCAGCAAATAACTGATGTAATTATATGCATGTTGTTAATTAAAAAAAAAAAAACTTCAAAGAATAAGAAATGCTATCAAAGCAACTTTTTACTCATAGACTAAATATTTTGTTTTCATGAACTTTAAATCTGAGAAATGAACATCTCTTGAAGTTTAGTAATTTATTTTTAATTTTTGAAAAATATGATATGCTATCAAAAATTTTAAAAACGAATTAATTGAGATAAATGCTTTTATTATTTATATATAAAATATTTTCCAATTTCAAACATATGGTTTGTGGTTTTTAAAAGATTCATTACCCTTTTACATATTCACTAAAATATTATTTAACTAAAATAACATAAGAAAAAGGTAAATAGAAATTATTTTTAAAAATTTTTAGAAATCTATAGTTTTATTGTTTTCAGTAATTACCAAATTACTATATTCTTCTTCTCCCGATAAATAATTTTTGACCATAATTTAATAATTATAAGAATTCTTATCGATATTAAAAAGCCGAGAGTGATTAGACGTAGAATGAAATATTATTCTCGAGTTCCCTATTAAAAGTTTTCAACTTTTCTTAAGCAGAAAAGCATATTTTATGTCATGCTATATCAAATACTGATATAGAAACATTCGAGTGAAGAGTTTATCATTTTGTAATGATAATTTCATCTAGAATTGTCCTAGAGTTGGATAAACTACCATTTTCAAAATAATTAAAAGGATTTGATTCTTATCTTACCTTCAACTAAACAATCATTTACGTATGTAAAACTTAACCTTTTATTGTACTTTTATTTAACAATATAAAACAAAACCTTGGGACAAAACAAATATATTCCTACGAAAAAAAAAATGCGGCAAAAAACATAAAAGGAAAAAAAGAAATAAACATTTCCTTCAGATTTGTTCCATGAGCCAAAATGGCTACCGACCCAAGAATCAATTTCGAACATCGAATGCTTATTCGGGGGAAAAGTATCGCACTGAAAACTTTTAACTTCACCCTCTTGGACTGCTTTTATTCCATCCAGTCCCAAATAGAGTGGTTATTCCTTTTTCTGAAGGTTATAGAAATCCACTTGCTTCAGCCATTTGTCGTTGGTAGAGACATTTCTAACGGAGCGGAACACCAAGACATGACCAAAAGAAAGCGAACCATCCATCCGAATAGCGAGAACCAAAAAGAAGAAAAGAAGAACATGGAAGAAGAAAATTACCTCTTCGGCGACGTCCAGGTTCTTCAGGTGATTGACATTGATATCGGCCAATAGGATAAGTCCGTTGATGTGGCCTGGGTGGTGCTGGAAAGGAGAATTAATCTGTTAGGTATTGCTTGACAAGTTTTAATTAGAGAGAAGGTGGGTTTCGGTTGAAAAAGAAAAGTCGTTGGAAGGTTTTTGTTAAGATATGATTTACAGCAAGGTTTAATTGGAATGGGAAGGTATAAAACGCCGAACGGAAATGAATATTCTTTCGAGTAACACAAAATGTGCATGTCAGGTAATATTAATGTGTAATTCGTTTTTGTAGAAGATGTGGAGAAGGTGAATGTGTAGAGATATGATAAACTTTAGAAGACAAATTAACTAAGTGAAATTTAATATAGAAAGTAGTTTCAAGAAGAAATAAATGCAAAACTATACATAATAAAAGTAAAAACTAGATATTAAGCTATTCATCTTAAAAATTCGGACGAAATATGTTTTTAAGCCATCTAAAATTTTTTGTTTATAATAGTCTTACTTACACTGTTATCAAAGTAAAAGATAAAAAGTAAATGCACCAATTTGATAAAATAACTTTAAATTCACCTGTATTAAAATTATAAGAATTTATACTATACATTTAAGAAAAATCACTATTTCTGCCCATTTAAATCGCATAAAAACAATGGATTCATATTGTCCAAACTCACCTAAAGAAATTCAAACAAAACAATGCACTTTTCAATGAAACATTAACTAATAAAATATTTTATCATAGTAATCAATCAAAATTTTAAAATGAAAATTAACTATAACTTAGTTTGTGCCTTGAAGCAAATTCACTGGAAGCAATCCATTGTTTTGATTGTTTCTTCGGTTCCGTTGTATAATGATGAATTCTCGTTTTACCGACGGTGAAGAAAGTATTCCGTTCGAGGGAACGGAATACAATTTAGAATGCAGGTATTAAAATATGTGCTCTCAAGAATGTTGTGAAAAACAATAAACGAGTGCTCATATTTACGGTTACAGTAAAAATTTCTTGAAAATTTTAAACGACAACACCTACTTTTTGTTGTTTAAATGGAATCCGCACTTTAAAAAATTTAAAACCGAGTCAGAGTAGCATTGGTAATATCGAAAAATGGCGGCGTTACTTAGAGGTTAAGAAACGGTAAAAACAACTATAAAACGTAGAGAAACAATAGCAGAGGAAATGTTTCATGTTTCACAAGTGTTTATCCTCACATACATGCGGCAGATGGGGGAAACTACAGCAGTATATAACATATGAAAATGAATCTGTTGAATCTGACTTGTACCTGCAACCTTCACATCAAAGTTTGAAGCTTTGAATTGTAAGTATCCCTACAGGACTAAATCTGTTGAAGTATATTCGGGTAGAATTGGTGTCCACTGGAACAAAAAAGGTGGAAGATTGCTCCATTACCAAAGTGTTCAGTTAAAAAAATGTTTTATAGAACACTTAAAATATGGCACAACATCATCTTGCATTCACATGGATGCAGAAAGTATATTTCGCTTTTGCAAATTATATATGATGTAATTGTCAAAATTAATTCATGATGAACACTATTTGTTGCACACTTTTATAGAATATTTGAAGAAATCTCTTAAAAAACGCTTGCGCATGGACCAAAGTTGACAAAAGTTTATTAACACCTTTTCTAGGTGCCAGAATTATTTCCCGCGATTTCTTGTTTCCATAACCGTCAAGATCACCCTATCTGCCTCCAATGAATTTCTGGTTGTACTGATATTTGAAAACCATAGTGTTTGCCTCAAATTCAACTTTGTCTGATGTGAAAGTTGGCATCAAAAGTCAGGTTCAGCAGATTCCTCTTCACATGGTGTGGCTGCAGTGGACTAGTGGTTATAGTTTCAGACTCGTAGCCGGCGGTTTTCGTTCAGTCGCGGTTTCGAGCCTTGGTCACTAAAGACCCAGCGTGTATCCGGGGCTGATGCAAATTAAATCTGTCGGGACCCAGAGTCCTCTCTTTGGTGTGGTGTGGAAGTTAGAAGAAGAGGGGGTTCCAGCACAAGTGTCGTTCTCATCTCTTGACCAGACTTCAAAATTACGAGGTCAGTTGCCAAAAGCCCTTTTGTTGCTTCTAGTACAATGTTAGAAATACCAAACCAAAACAATCTTCATCCAGCAGGATTATCCACCATCTGTCGTATATAAAGTGTCTCATCGAGAGAAATGTCTCTTTGAAAATTTGTAAAACATAAATTTGTTTGTTCCGATATCGTATCCGTCATTATGATTGTTTTCACTGTTTTATAAGTCCAAGTCAAATGCTACCCTTTTTCGTACTGCCGTTAAGAATTTAAGCCATTTTAAGTATTTTGCAGGGAGAGTCCCATTTCAATAACAAAAATTAGGTAGTGTCATTTGAACATTTGGAGGTTTTTCACTGTAATTATAATGGGAAAGGTCAATTATTGTTTTTTCACATTATTCTTAAGCCCATACCTTAAAATATCTGCATTCAAAATTGTATTCTTTTCTCTCGAACATAATGTTTCCTTTTGGATCATATATCAGCAAAGTCTTTTTTTTTGTAATCACCCTATACATATACATACAATATAATTTTCTGTCACGATAATAAAATATTTTTGAAAAAATAAAGCAATATCATTTCATATATAAGCTTATTAAATTAAAATTTTAACACAAGACTAACACAGTGCCGTTTTCTCGCACGAAAACGATATGAGCTTATTTTTCACAACTAATTTTTTATGTATTCTCTTAGCAATGGGGTCGGCAAAAATGAACGTTGTCGAAAAGTGACAATTTCACGAAACATACTGAGCGTGTTAACGTGTACAAAGGTACAAGGTAAACATTTTAATGCAAGCGCAAATAACAACAATAAAAAACAAATGTAAATATACAAAAGTTTGGGCAAATGAAAAGCTGCTCGCAGTTCCATCTAACTTTTAGAGTTTATTCATAAGAACTTAATACTTTCCGATTTATTTATTTGAGTGCATGTGCGTGTAAATATTTTTGTGTACGATATGATTCTTATTCCTGCATTAAAATCCTTGAAAAACGTTTAATTCATTTTTGTATGTTTTTCATTAGTGCATTTTAGGTATTTCGAAGAATTTTTAAGCATCAGATTTATTCGCCTATGTATATCCTTTACTTAACCGAGTAAAAAGTTTTGAATATTTTTAAAATAGTAAAAGTTATCGTTAATGATTGCTGTAATTTTTTAAAAACATTTTCAAACACGCGTGTCTAACTAAATGCAACGTCAAAAAACTTTTTAAAAACTTTTTCCTTCACGCGTGCCTGATTAAATCAACGTATGCATATATACAAACATATATATATATATAATAACAAATCACAAGAGTAAAAAGCAAAATACCAAAAAAATTCAAAAAAGATTTAATTTTTTTTTAAAACCTTACATTTTTTTTTCAAAATACAAAAATGGAGATTAATATATTGACTGTTGTATCAGGATTTACTGTTAGCTGGGTTATTCTAGAAATACAGGTTTAGCTATCCCCATAAAAAAATATACTGTTAAAATGGGGCTAACAACCAAAAATATTAATTGAAAAAAAAAACCTGAAAATAAACCAAAAAATAAAATCAAGAAAATAATACACAAAAAGCGAAAAAATCTTTAAAAAGGAAATGCAAAAAAAAAAAAAAAAAAAAATCAAAACTAAAAAACTTAAGAGAAAAATCAAGATTTTTAAGTATGACACTGCACCAGTATTAATGGTCCATACAATAATACAAAATGGTAACATATTTATGAATTAATAAAACACAAATAATTTAAATTTAGAGGTATATATATATATATATATATAAATTAAAGTAAGGAACATATTTGATAACAGTCAATTATTTATTCAGTGTTCTTTAAAAGAGTAGATGATTTAATTGGAAGTTTCTAATAATTATTGCTGATGATTTATATAAAACTATTAATTTTATTAACATGATTTGATATACACATTTTACGCAGTATGTTATAAAACAATTAAGATATGACATTTAAATGTTCTAATGTTTAGCTAAACTAATTGATTATGACGATAGTAATTAAATTTTTTATTCTTTCTGAAAGTAAGAATTTTTTTTTTTAGTTTTTTTTTTTTTTTAATTATCTTTTGATTGTCGGCGAAATATGGAGAGGATATAACATTTAATAATTAATTTTAACTACACATCTGGTTTAATTGCATTATGAAAAATTTATAACGACTGTTACAAAAGCTATTTTCAATCTGTTTTCTATATAATAAAATGTCTTAAAATTTATTTATTTGCATTTAAACAACGCACAAAATTTTTCCAAGATTTAATGTAACGTGTTTAACAATAATTATTATTATTCAAAAAGATATAACATATTTCTTCCAATAATCTAATTTTTATTGGTACCTTGCAAGAAAACTATGTTCCATTAAACAGGTAATAGTACATTTTTGATTAAAAAATTTTTTTTAAAATCTTAGTGAAGATGAAACATGAATTATTGAAAAATTTAATTATTATGAAACTTGAATTGAATATTCTCACTATAATAAGAAATTATTATGTATGAAAAATTTCCTGACCTGTATATAGATGAGTTGATAATTATGAAAAGAATAGAAGGTTAAAAAGAGAGAGAGAGAATAAAAATTAGCGTTTCATATAACTTTTCCTGATTGATAGCTAATGAATTTTTAAAGAACTGTTTTACTTTAATTAACACTTGCTTTGTTTTAGAGTAAAAAGTAACATTAAAAAACAGTAATATTAAAAATATTACACTTGTTAAATAAGTATTTATTTCAACACTATTTATAAAAGTATTTGCGTTTCAAACTGAAATAAGAAAATAACCCAAGGATAACTCAAACACAATAGAAATATCTTTTATTATAACGATTTAACAAATTTTTTTCTTAATTATTCTAAATTTGAAGAATTAATTATTCTTTATTTGAATATTATATTAATGTTTTTTAAAATATTTTCAATTATAAACATGTTTATTTGTTGACATAAAATTTCTCAATCATTTAAACTATAGAACTAAACTATAAAACCAATAAGCAATATTTATTCGAAAATAAAAGTAAAGCAGATTTAAACATCACTATAAATACTATTTTCCGTGAGAATATAGCACCTTTGCTAACCCCCAGTAACAGTTATTTGAACGTTCTCAAAGTAAGTATAAAATCTTCGTTACAAAACCTGGGATTAAATAATACTAATAATTCAATGAATAGTAGAAATTAATAACGGGATAGACGTACAATTTTAACAGTGCACCAGCTTATTTACTCTCACAACAACAAAATGACTTAAAATGTGAAGCCCACCAATCACGTCCCCGCTGAAACCTCTCTAAACACGAATCTCAATTCTTCATCGTCCCAAACCCCACCAGTTGGCAGTCGAGATCACCTTGAAAAGGAAGCACTAGCAGTGCTCCCATCTGGAGACTCGGAATCCGAAAGCCGAGAAATAACACTCGAACAAATAATAATAAAAAAAAGAGTTAGAAATCGATCTGAAGGAAGTAATTACTCACTCGTAAGAGTTGCTCCAGGAATGACAAGGCTTCCTTGTGCCTATGTTGTTCCGACAGAAGCAGGGCCAAGTTGAACAATGCCTCCCGGGAGTCCGGCTTCTTCTGTTTGGGGAAGGAAAAGGGACAGGAAAAGAGTAAAAATTGTGTAGCAGGAGAACGATGATAACAAGCTTGATCACTTAAAACAGAAATGAGGAATTATGTTCCAGGGAGTTCCCTTACAAATTGCTCGTTAATGTAGAACTGGAGGATTTGTGATGCTCGTGTCATTTATTTTCTTAATTAAAAGCAACGAGAGGAAATGGAAACATCTTTTCGGATAGGTGGATATATATATGTATGACCTTTTCGGTGGAGTAGTAAGATCTTTTCCGAGATAAATTGGATTTTTGGTGATATGTTTAAGAAATGAGGGTCTTTTATTTAAAGGAGATTGGGAGAAGTTCAGTTTTTTTCCCCCACTCCCAGTTGTAGAATAGAGAGGAATGAAAGAGAAAATGAAGAAGCGAATGCGTTTAAGTAATGCTAGAGATGATCGTAATTAAAGTTGTTTTTCAAAGTTATTTGTAGTTGCAACTAATAAAGCGAAATAGAAGCGAATTTGTATATACATATTATTCGAAGAAAGGATAAAAGTGATTTGTAGAAATTCTTTTTTAAGACGCTAGAGATAAAATAAGACTGTAAATACTTATGATAAAGAAATCCCGGAAGTGCAGTCATAGCATTGTATATTACAGGGATTCCTAATTAATTCTTCTGACTCATGATTATTCAAAATAAAATGTTCTCCACTATTTGTTACTCTTAACTCAATATATTTATCTCTTAATTTAAATATTGAAAGTTAAATTTAAAATAAATTATCCCGAACTTCATAGAATTTTGTTACGTGTTTTTTATACAGCAAAATGTAATCAATACATTTTATTTTCACAATTCATTCAATTACATTAAATTTACTTCTCTTCCATTTCATTAATTAAAAATACAGTAATCTTAGATAGGAACAATATTTGTCATTATTCTTGTTCTACAAACACTAACCAACCATGTTTTATGGGTATATTTGGAAGTCCTGCAAGAAATATTAAAAAAACAAAAATAGAACAAAACTTATGTGAAAATACAAGATATTTTCTTACTAAATTAAATTGGATGAAATTCAATCAATATTTCTTTTAAATTTTATTTATAAAGTGTATGAAGTGTTCTTTCTATATTTTCTCTCAATATTTTATTTAATTTAAAACTTGCGTTTTATTTTCCTTTCAGGCTAAATTTAAAGTTCCTCGAAAATCTTTTTATATTTTCTATTTCCGCATAAGTCTAGTTTTAACTTTCCATAGAGAGTTTCTAAGTTCCTTAAAATTGACATTTTTAGAAAAAAAACTCTTCAGACTAACATATTGGTCCACTTTGGTCAGCTTTTAAAATCTCTCGAAGATTTTTTTTCCCAGCGACTAACATTAAATTCCCTCTTCTGCGGGTATTTTTTCTCCCATTTTCAGAGACAAATCTCTTCTTTAGATCGAAATTTAATCCTACGTTATATCCTAAATTGAATTGAAGCTTCCGGAGTCAAAACTATAAGCTTTTTGAGATGGAATTTTGTTTAGTCCAGTGTTCGAATTTTACTTCTTTCAATCCAGATTTTAAAGCCGTTTCTATACTTATCCAGAAATGCGAACTGAGTGACTTCAAATCGTCTTCCTAAGCAAAATCTCTGACATTAATAGTTTTTTTTAAGATAAGAAATGCATGTAACATCTTTTTTTAAACCTGTATGTAATATCTATGATACCTTTATCAAATATCAGGAAAAAAATTTCCTTTTTTTAGTTTGCCCATTTTTTTTTAAGTCTATGGTTTGTTCTTTTTGAAAAATTGGCCCTTTTAACATTTTCTTCATAAATTATTGAGCTGAAATTTTCTTTCCATAATTATTTAATATAATTAAATTGATTTTTATGCATGTATTTATTTGACGATGCTTTTAATAATAACGATAGATTTCAATTCAATTGAAGTTTTTCAAAATTGATACACATGGAGATTAAAAAAACAATATCTCGGGTTTTAAAATGATATATAACACATCGATCAATAACTCCCGAGTCTAAAATTGAAAACAACATTTTTTTTGCAAAATTTTTTTTTTATTCATCAACATAACACCTTTTGTTAATCACCTTTTAGGGTGATACAATCGTTCTAACGCTTTTCCAAAAAAAATTTTTTTTTTTCTTTTCCAAAATTTTTTTTTGTTTTCTTTTTTTTTTTTTTTTTCCGCAAAAATTTTTTTTTTGTTGCGAGTAAATAGCGATAAACAACTTTCTGAATCATCGACTCGTTGCTGTTTTTGTTCCATCGAAAGCAATCACGGCACCCACTTGGAAAAAACCTTTTTCATTTCACTTCAAAAAACATTTTTCCTGGTCCGATCGACTTAAAATTTTGACACGTTTCAAGCAAAGGTTAGTACTCTAGAAAGACCTGGTTACTGGTTTACTACGAGCGCCATCTCTGGGTTAGTCTCGGGAGTTATTGATCGATGTGTTAGTTGTAAAAACATTGATTGAATTCTTCACACGGTTCGAATAAGAGGGAAAAGAAGCAGATGATATATGTTTATTTTCTTATTTCCACTTTTCAATTAAAGGCACTAGATGAGGTCAAGCTCATTTCCACGTTCTAAATAACAGAAAAAAAGTTTATTTCCTGCATCACGTGTACCTAAAAATGGTGACAAACCACCAGAAAGTGTTTAGCGCTTCAAACTGCGCGAAACCTTCATCATTTCTTTCAGTGTAGAGAGCATGCAAAAGAAAGTGTTGATTCTGTACCCCAAGCCCTCAGAGTAGTGCCAACGAAGTGCTAGACCAAGTGCTTCTCACAGGATGTTATGGATAGAGTTAAATAATAAGTTCCTAAGAAAATGGAGCCGTTATACGATGGCTGTAATATTGCTGTGGATGAGGCTACTGAAACGTTTTCTATGTAAACCTGAAGATGAGGTTCTGTAAGCAAAGCGGAATGCACCACGCATTGGTTTGTATAGACAACATTTTGGTTTCGTCATCTACCATAATTCTATATAACAACACAATTTTCTTAGGAAATCGTAGCTTTTAAAGACGTTCTACTCTTGCCCGTGGAAATCAACATATCTTAATAGTTCTTGAACTGGATATTCCCCACCCAACTGTCTGAAAAATTTTTCGTCTGTGATTACGTCCAACGCCGCACAACATTTTTTACGAACATCAACAATGTCGCGACCCACTGCCATATAGATAGACGTTTGTCGTAAGACGAAAGAATGGTACATGGAATACCCGTAATTGTTTGAATAACAAAATTGAAAAGTTTAAATTTCTAATGAATATTATTCATTTTTTGATGTGTTAACATGTCGTTGTTTTGAAAAAATGACGTCAAAAAATGTCTGAGCATAATTTTAAGAATACATGGTGTTTTAATCAAAAGATTGACGTTATACTAAGTTATAATTATAAAAATTATAAATAGTTTCCTTACGGCTCCCGTCTACCGGCCATTTTGATTTTGTGAACATAATGTGAATCTTATAGAATTTGTACTTTAGCTCTGAAATCTTTACTATTAGATCTATTTGAATGCAATAAAATGCATCTGAAAGAGCAAAAAATATTGAAGAATTCTGCGGAATTACTTTTCCTTCAATTCTTAAAAATATTTTAAATTTTTTTAAAGACCGAAAACTCCCAAACGAATCATTAAAATAGGTGTAAAATTAATTTTTAGAAATCGGAGGAAAACAAATAATTCCGCAGAAGCCTTCAATATTTTTTGCTCTTTCAGATGCACTTTATTGCATTCAATGGATCAATAGTAAAGATTTGAAAACAAAAGTAGAAATCTCATAGGATTAACATTACGTCCACGAAATCAAAATAGCCGGTAGACGGTAGCCTTAAAGTATATTTACATTTCTAAGATATATTCAATTTAATACTTTATCGTCTACTTTTATTTTATTGTCCACGATAATAATCTATAGTTTACTCTTATTTTAATATTTAATTTAATAACTGACTTTCTTATGGCAGAGCTGTCTGTTTTTATTCTTTTTGTTGCTAACATTGGCAATTTTTTTTTTTTTTTGGAAATTTAGAATTTTTTGCTTCTGAAAATAAAAAATGAATTAGGAATTTGAAAAAAAGTGTATTTTTTCCCTTGATAGTATGAATTACCTCTGTGGACCTGGGGCTTAAAATTACGCTTATATTTATTTCGAATAATTTTACTTTTACGAAAACTTAACAGAAAAAAAAACCCTTCAGCACATGTTAAAATGAAATTAGCAAAACCAATTGCAATTTTATCTATTCTTATAATATTTGTAATAAATTTCGAAATACATTAAATTTAAACCGGATGATTATTTTATAATCGCATTGTATTTTGACACACGCATACTGTTAAAATGCTTACCATCAGAGCCTTTTTAAAACATCTCTCGGCATTGGCGAAATCTTTGCTGTCCAAAGCCATTAGACCGAGTCTCATGTAAACTCTGTCAGTTTCTTTTCCTCGGTCCACAATTCTTTCCAATCTGTGAAAGGAAAAAAATGTAAGGAAATAATTACAAGTATAAGATAAAACAAATCTGCATATTTTAAATTATTTCCTTGATTTATTGTTATTATTTGTATAGAATCAAATGTCAGTCTTATAACATGGGTTAACTGCGAATTTTCTCAATGACATTTATCTGGGGTTTCTTTCTAATTTTATATTTAAGTTCCCAGCTTCTTCCCAATCAAATGAAACATGTTGATATAAATGAAGTTCAACTTTAGAAGTGGAGTGAATAGAGATAAACAAGTATGAAAGCGACCGAGAATTGAATTGGAAATACAAGTTTACGGTAATAAGAAGGGTGCACGGGTATCTTCTGGGTGTTAGTAGATTTGGTGAGATAAAGACTCAACGCCGTTAGAGTTATAGAATGAGGTACTTGCATCGTGTGCCGGTAAGCATGTTTTTTTGATAGATTACAGGTTGTTTGAGAGCATCCTTCTTTTATTAGAGGATTAATAAAATTAAATTTTTGAATACAATTAACTATTTTAATTATTTGTCTGTGCTTGAACTTTAAATTTTATGATAGAATAATATTTAAGAGGACAAACCAAACGTGTAATAGGATAATGATACGTACCTTTTTATATAAGTTACGTTTACTTATCACATTTGCATTTATTTAGTATCAGAACCGTTTTCTTATGATCAATGTTGAACAAATGAGTTTCTTTATTTTGCGCTCTATTAGATACCGAAGATTACTCCTACAATGTTTTCTAACTCGCAACACCTCGTTTTTACATATCATAGTATGCGAATACATTGAAGCTGCGTTATATTTATAATGCATCATAACCCAGCATTCTTCAAAATAATAATTAATTGAATCCATTTATATTAATAACTTCTGATCAAGAAGCCCTGTCTTTGAGCCATTTCGATTATTAAGGGTTTCTTTCTTTGTTGTTGCAGAATATGTTGCCATTGTTTGCTATGATCAAAAATTGTAATTTCATTTCTAAACAGAGAACGCATTTTAGACTGAACAATTTTTATTTTGTTTCTACGGCAATTATAATTTATAGTTAGTGAATACAATTTTACAAACAACATGTAGATTATTGACGAGAACAGTTTGGGTAAAAATAAAACTGTTGTAAAATACTATAACATAAAATTTTATTTCATTTTATGTTCACCAATATAGAGCTTATCTAGAAAATCTTCAAGAGTGTTCTATCAATCGTTTCGAAGAAAATTATGTCTAGGATATATTTTAGTGATTGCCGTTTGGAGCTCCATAGTTAGTAAATTTCAAATCGTGTTTCAAATTATCATTCCCCGAGTAATCAAAGAGACTGGGGCGATTTACACATCTAGTATATCCTCTCCCAATCTCTCATGTAGACTGTACAACATATCACTTTTAGTTTGTCTCGAAATAATCACTACGGCGTGATTTGGAAGTTCAGTTTAAGTATCGGTCTTATTTGATTGTGACTTAAGATTACGAGATAAGTCGACAATACTCTTTCAGTAAGATTAGAAACAGTAATTTGAGTGAACAAATCAATTTATAGGAAGAACAAATAGAAATAGTTAACCGGAAATATTTTTGAACTGTTATAGGGATAATTAATTTTATTTATTTTAAACATAGAAACTTCTAACATGGAAGCTCAATCTTGGGTGACTTTGCAATGGAAAAGATAGGATCGGAGGATTATTTTCTATTCAAAGGGGAAAAAATGTAATTATCAGTTTTACTCTTTAACTACGCAGATGGGATAAAGACAATGATTCAAGGTGACTTTCACAATTAAAAATAAATTTCGCTGTCTGGAAGATATCAAATAGATGATAACAATCAGTAGCTATATTCGGTTCTTCAGCACCGGTTTTGATAAAATGATATAATTTTGCTCCTGTTATTAAGGTACCGTAAGGTAAGTTGTTTAACTGTACCATATACAAGAATCTCTTTATTCACAAAATATAGAAATCATAAATTAATTTTCTTCAATATTTTTTAACTTTCTTCTGGATTGTAGTGCATTGCAAATTCCTATAATAATATTTATCTGTTCAAAGGAATTTCAAGGGTTTGGATTATTTCAACGTGTATGTTATTTACAACCTTGAGTTAACCAAGTTGTATTTTTTTCCCGTAGGTTTATATTTTCTAAACACTGGGGATACACCTTCAATAAACTCTAGCGGTGCTTCAATATTTTATGAACCCTTCTTCCACTCTTTACACACTTCCCCCTTTCTTTACAGTTCTAGTTTAATATTGTTCTTAAATGCACGCGCATTTTTGTGTGTGTGAATGTTGGCGCAGCTTGGCCAAATTTAGATATTGCGTTGATAAAATCATACAAATAGCCAATCGACCATAAATGAAAAAAAGATATAACAATGATCATAATATTTATTCATTTCACAAAACACATTACATATTGGATAAAGCATTACATTTGTAATTAAATTTACTATATATGGGGAAAACGAGAATGGTGATCTAAAAGCCACATGAAAAAAAATATCTTAACAACTTAATCCGTTTTTGTCAAGGACTACATCAACATTATTTATAAATATTTGGTATATTTTTCATATATCGTCCTCTAATTGTGAGTCTCCTTTTATCGTTTTCATTTAAATCTAACACTATGAATCTATCTATCAGTAAAATTTATTTTTATACTAGAAACAATCATTCAGAGATAAATTAAGTTATTAAATTGATTCTCGCAATTACTTATAATGAAAAACAGTTCTTTCCTATTTTAAAGGAAGACTTGTACATATTACTCTTCTCGTCGTTAAAGAATAATACTTAAGTCTTAAAAATGTGCGTTTAAAATATATGAGTTTCCTAATTAAATACAAATGTACTCACAAAGATTAGAAGAAATAAAAAATTATACAAGATGTAAATCACGAGAGCATTTCCCAAAACATATTACGTTAAGCTTAAATACTTCTATCCACAATTCTGTTTCCATATTTAACAATCAAACAAAAGTAACTGGTCCGTTTTTTCATATAAATTTTGTGAGTAGTTCATTGGTTACTATTCCTGTCCATTCCTGCTCCCAAAATTATTAGCGACTTAAGACCCAAGATAGCTAACCCAATTGGAGACTATCTTCTATACCCTAAAAAATTAATTGCAACCATGAACACGCAAATGGATTCTTCATCCACGTGACATTGTGATGGAGGGGGGGGAGTACAAGTGCCTCTGAACATGTTATTAGCTGTTTCAATATTAGTAAAAGCCAAGCTGGCTGGTAGTTGAAAGTCAATTAAGAAGCCGCTACGCTCGGGCGTAATCCGATTTTAGGCGCATAATTTAGGCGCGGTTGCCGCTCACAGAAAAGAAGTTTCTCGCTGTAATGACACTTATTCAATTAATTCACTTCATGGTAATTCATTTAAGATTATAGAATTGGATGGCTATGCTGAAACACCTTGTTTACGAGTCACAAATGAAGTTAAGTAGACGTTTCTACCAATTTTCTTTCGGTAGTTTGTTTTTACTTCGATTTTGCAGAGGCTATTTTTGGAGGGCATTCCATTAGGCAGACCATATTTTGATAAAATAAGCAGACTATTGCAGAGAGAGGACCAGATTTTAGTAAAAAAAAACATCAATTAGCAATCCTTATTTCAAATACCATTCAAGTTATACAGATTTTGCTTACGAAAAAATAAGCTGTACGAAATTCTATAGAAATGTTTTTTTCCTATAGAGTTTTGAATCGGAATGTATTTTAATGAACTACAATTAATTATAATGGAATTTTTGATAACACTCTTTATTAACGTTTGTTTAGTTTGCAACTTATCGCACGCGTATTTCATTTCAATAAACCTTAAGGACTTCTCTATGACGTTGTTTGACTCGAACACCCTAGGTTTGTGAAATATCTTAATCAACTTGGCTCTCTGTATCGAAGTCCAGTGAATAGGAGAGGAAAGATTACGAGTACAGTGGACAGGAAGTTGAAGGAATCAACAGTAACTGCGAAGAGTTTAATAGAGGAATTGATTTATCGAGATTGTTTAATTGCGTCTCACTGAGAACAACACGAATACTATTGGTGACGGACTTTACAATTGTGAGCTTCGGTAAAGTGAAAAGATGGACATTTGACATAGCTCCTCCCTCTCCAAACCACGCCAATGGAAGGACTTGAACTCCACAGATTGAATCTGCATCCGCCCCTAAATAACAGAATAGTGGCAGTGGTATAAGAGAGCGAGTGAGATCAAAAGGTTTGAATTATGAGATTGGAGCTGATATTGATATTGCATTCGTTCCGGACTCTGACTCATCTTTAATAGTGGCTAGATAAGTATTCGTTTCTGATTATCTTTTATTGCGTATGTGAGTGATGTTTGCTCCACGATAGTGATACACATCTTAGTTTTAGATTATTTTGGCAGGATGAATAAAAATGAGTCAAGGATTTGAATCTGTGATTCTTTATATAATAATTGATTGAACTTCGTGACCTTACAATGGCAGAAAGGAGAGGTAGAAGCAAAACCAAAGCATTACAGTTACAGGACTCAAATTTGAACTATTCTCGAACCAGACAAAGATCTAAATAGCTATTTTTATATATGGAAATTATCACCTTGAAAAATATAATATAATTATGCTTCAGTTTGAGAGAAGTAGTGTGAATAAGCAGAAGAGGAAAGATAAAAGCGTCGCAACTAATTTAATTCGGTAACTATATCTAGATTCGACACATGCCAAATTAGGTTAACGTCATATATTATTAAAGAAGATGCAGTTGCATTTCCTGCTCAAGGCATAAACTTATCTTTCATCTCTACTATCGACTGCTTCTCAGAAGAGTTTTGCATTTAAAACCTCATAAGATAAGCTCGGTTATGTTTTTATCATGTTTACATAAAACGAATCAGATAATAAGCGTGGGCTTGCTGGAAGAAATAGAATTGACTGAACAGAATAAAATCATACAAGATTAATCAATATAAGTAAAAACGAACTTCAGAAATTCAACTTACATTTATTTAATTATATTCATTTCAAATCACTTTTTGTGACCAAGGTAGCCAAGTGATCAAAGTGACCATGGTCTCGAACTTGCAGCCAGCGTTGTTTCCATTGAGTCGTGGGTTCAAGTTCTAATGTCACCTTAGACTTCGTCGTATATGGGATTGATACTAGTTAAATCTGTCGATACTCTATGATTTGATTGATTGCCTGATTAACTTCGTACTTTGCAGGAACACGAAGTCTATTGGTAACGGACCTCATAATTTTGAACTTCGATCAAGTGACGAGAACGATATCTGAGCTAGCCCTCCCTCTCCAAGCTTCCACACCACTCTAGTAGGAAATATTGGAGTCATGACTGATTTAACGTTCATCAGTAACATCTACATGGTGGGTCTTTTGAAGCATCAAGACTCGAACCCAAGACTCAATGAAAATAACGCCGGCCACGAATTTGTGACCATGACCACTAGGTTACTGTGGTATTTTAAAGGATCAAAGGCCTCCCGTTGATGTGCTGTGGAAATTTGGAAAAAGATGGAATCTCAGATGTTATTTGACCGAGGCTCAAAATTCGAAGCTCGTCGTCAATAGGCCTCGTGCAGTTTCAATCAATCAATTCAATCACTCTGTATCGCAGTGAATCCATAATAAATTTCCATATGAAATATGACAGTTTATTGAATGATGCAGATTATATAAATTACTTGTATATTACCGTAATGTCTCTAGTGTTAAAAAAAGCTATAGTATCTTAAAAGCAAAATTGTTCTATTTTGTTCAAAAATCGAAGTTTCAAATCCAGGTTCTTCATACTTAAATTACTTATTATTCAGTTAAACTGTAAAAATCTTTTACATAAAACTCGCACGTTGCCAAAAAGATGTTCATAATATGCATTGTTAATAATCGCTTACATTCAATAATTTAGCGGTTTCACGGGTGTCTAGGAACTGGATCGCTGTCTGTATTGAGGATAAGAGCCTTAATTTTAACATAGGCCGTCAGAAAGAATAACAGTTTTCCAATACAATTTACAAGGTTTTCGAAACATATGGGAAGAAATTTACGGGTTATAGAAAACATATGAACAAGCAATTTTCATCAAACAAAGCATAGGTAGAGAGGAACTGGTGAACCACTAAGCGATGTTGTGATGGAAAGCATAAAGCGCGAGTTTCCTTATACATCGTCATTTCTACCATGGATTTCAGGAATCATGGTGAAAAATCTGCCCGTGAAGTCTGCGCGTTGCACCATTACTCTAAAAGGGCTTCGAAACTCTTGTGTTAAGAATTGAAGGGATGATAGAAAACATCTGAACAAGCAATATTCGCCATACAATGCACAGGAGGCGAGCAAGCAATGAACCACCAGACGACGATGTAATGGAAAGCATAAAACACAAGTTTTCTTGCATATCATCATTTCTACCATGGATTTCAGGAGGCATAACGACGTACAATAATCAGGAAAAGGCTTGCTTGTTTCGATGTTTTCTATCCCCCCTGAAATTTTCGTCCATGAATTTCGAAACACCCTGTATTTACATCAGGACATTCAAAGTCTTGAACTGTTATAATGCGAAAATTTGGAGAATGATACATTTGTTCACAGTTGTCGTATTCTGAATAGAGCGCAAAATTACAAATACTCATTACATAATTTTAGTGACGACAACTCAATTGATCAAGTAAACACAGTAATTTTAAAAAAGGTTTTTGATTTCCAATTTAAAGGAGATTAAAATTACTTTTCAGCTTTTTAATTATTTTGTAAAATATTTCTTGAAATGTTAGATAATAGTAAAGATTAATACGAAAGTTTATATCTAAGTAGCAAATATTTCGATGAAATATATATATTTATCGGTGAGACAGAAAAAAGGAAGATAAAAATCCTTTTAAGCCTAAAAGACACCGTTGAGTCATTAGTTTTTATATGATTTGACAGTACGCTAACAAGACAAAAAAAAAAATTCAATTATATACGTTTAAGAAAGTGTATATGTGTATAACATTTCTTAAAAATTCTGCTTTCTTTCTGCTTACGAAATTTCAAGTTTGTATAAAATTTTAATTAGAATTAAATGATAAAAAAAATCAAACAAATAAAGAAAATCATTCACAACTCTTGTCTCATTATAGAAATATAATGTCATGGACAATATCAAAATAGAACATAAATAATATCAAGCGCGGAAAACATCAAAATATATTTGCTCAAGATTTACCAGATTTTTTTAATCATACCTGAGAACTAGGTTATATAATTTTAATTACGTGTTCAAAGTGAACGAAATTATGATAGTAAAAATTAAGAAAACTTTCTGCAAAATTTTGGAATAATTTCAAATCATCACATTCCAACTGAGATAGTTTAGTTTGTATTAAAGTAGCAGTAGAAGCAACACGAGGGCTATTGGCAACGGACCTCGTAATTTTGAACCTCGGTCATGTGACGAGGACGACACATGAGCTGGCACCCTCTCTCCTAACTTCCACACACACTAATGGGAGGGCTTCGACAGATTTAGCGTGCATAATTTCCGGCTAAATGGCAGGTCTTTAGCGGCCAAGACCCGAACCCGCGGCTGAACGAAAACCGCCGGTCACGAATCTTAAGCCATGACCACTAGGCTACCGCTGCCCTGCAATAGAGATAACCCTCCTGTGAGTTTTTTCCCCTGTGACGAAGCGTAAAGAAACGGTGTAGCGTTCTGAGCAAAAACATTGAAAAATAAAATATTATTTTTAAACTATTATAATCAAAATGTGTTAAATTCAGTACGGTTATTAGAAACATTTAAGTAACAAAAGGTATAAAATAACATATTTTTTGATGCTTTATTTTAAGAAATATATCTGAAGGTTTTCAATGTCGTTTTTATTATTTCAACTCACCTGTCTCTTGCAAGATTTTGGTGTCTCGACATTCCTGATTCATGGATTAATACAGCGGAAAACTCCAGGGATTTCTGTAAAAAAATAACTTAATTTCACTACTAAATAAACTTCGAAAGGCAGAATGGATTCTAATTTTATTCATTTTCGATTATATTCGCTAACTCTTATTACTTTTTGGTATTCTAGAATTCTATTGTCTGATAAGTACATCAGACTTATTTTAAGTTCATATACTTAACTCTCTCACACACATAGACACATTTGTTATTACATTTATTATCATAGCATACAACTACAAACTGTGCAATAGCTTTTAATTTCCAATAAAAGCAGAGTTTGTTTCATATTAAAAAGATGAAAGATATTTTAGATTTAATTATCTATAATAAAAATTTTAATTTTAGAATCCTAATTGAGACAAAGCATTTATTGATCATTAATGGTAAAGAAAGTAATCAAAATTTTGAGATCATTTCTAAGCAAATTTTTAATTTAGAAACTGCGTAAAAATATTTTTTTTTTTTTTAAAAAAAAATTTTTTTATTCCAGTTACATTTTGAATTTTTCTTTTTTCTTTTTTTTTTTTTGTAATTTAAAAAACTTTACTTTTATTATTAATTTCCTGGCATCAAAAGTAAAAAGTATTTTACTACACTGTCACTCATTGCTGCTTATTACATTTAATATTTGGTATTGCTTACCTCATGATCGGGTTCAATGTACAAAGCCTTGTTGAAGAGTTCAAGAGCTTCCACATTTCTCCCTTGATCCATCAATACAATCCCAAGCTGAAAAAAACACACACACTTGCCATAAATTATTAAAACATAAGTTATAAACTCTATTTACCAACAGAATGAAGCATCGAGAAAGAGCATATTCTGAATATTCAGGCACAAAAGATTAGATTGTTTTTAATTAACATCACTTCAGAACTACACAAAGACGACAACAGTCCTTGTAG
The DNA here is from genome assembly GCA_019974015.1 of Nephila pilipes. NCBI lineage: Eukaryota > Metazoa > Arthropoda > Arachnida > Araneae > Nephilidae > Nephila > Nephila pilipes. The sequence continues at coordinate 741,782 of BMAW01044008.1, forward strand.
TTTCAAAACATGATCACGTAACATTCGATTAAGTACCTTATAATAACAGTCTATGTTCCGAACTACCGACTAACATTGTCGACCACGAAGCCAACCACCTTAACCATCACACCAATGCGACTCTGAAGGATTTACTTATATGAATTGTAATAATTTATGAAATTTAAGTTTTACACTTCTAGTTGTAAAATAGTTCTAGTTATAAAATCAGGAACTATAGTTTTGTATCTGATACTTCTAATTATAAAATAGTTCTAGTTATAAAATTAGGAGCTATAATTTTGTATCTGATCTTTCTACATGAAAATGTCTGCTATTTAAAATATTTTCTTATTATTTATAAACATTGAAAACATATTATTTCGATATATAATGAAAATCATAGTATATACATTTTACTTTCATCTGATTTATATATTTTTATTTATTCAAAGGGAAAATATACAGTACTGTTATCAAATATCAAATATAGTAGTCATGAGTAATTCAAATTTAAAATAAATGTTTTTTTTTTCTTAAAAATTCTGTTCAAGCAGTAGTAGATTATTTTTAATAAAATTACGAGTAATAAAAGGTATGAAACTTGAAATCTTACTACGTAAAATAATAAACATTTTTTAAAAATATTTTGCTATCGTTCTGAAATTGCATAATATTCAGAAACTATTTGCGAACAAAAACACAGATTAAAAGGATTTAAATTGCTTCTTAAATACATTTAAGAAATTTCAAAAACCATGAATGTTTAAATAAAGATTTCCTTACTGATGCATTTTCTAATTTAAAATGTACTTTGCTTCTCTCCAAATTTGATACACTCGTAAAACGAGTATGTCTTTCCCTCTTACGTTTCTTTACGTTTAGAATATTTTAATGTTCGAAATAAATTTTTTTCCCGCATTTTCAGAAAGGTTTCTGTTTCTTTTTCTTCTGTTTTCCTAACTACATTGTCTTTTTCGGTACTTCCTAATCAGTTCAAAAAATAATTCGCTTTCTATACTCAGAAAGATAATAGAATGAAATCTTGTAGGCAAACAAAATGGGTTTAATCCCAAACAAAGAATATTAAAAAGAATCATTCAGTAGCAAATAAATTTGTTTGCTCTTTTGGAATTCTTAAAAGGAACTGAATTCATAAATGTATAAACAAAATTTAACTTTAAGACAAAGGATGTGAAACAAAATTCGAATTTCATCAATATCGCAAACTTCGTTCGTTGAGTCAAAAATGAAGCAACGAGTTAACAAAACTCAAGCGTCGTCACAGTCGAAAATTCTCGTTGCCAAATTCAAGACAGTAAAAAAAAAAAAAAAAAAAAATGCAGACTCAGAAAAAAAAAAAAATCGCATGAATATTTGAAAAGAACGCTTGAAATCTTGTAGTAGTAAACGAAAGCGAAATTCTAATAATAATGTAAAGACATAAAAAGAAGAATAAAAAAGTAAACGAAATATAGACGTGGTGTTGAACTACTCACATTGAAATACAGATCAGGATTAGAATCGTCAAACTCTAGAGCTCTCTGATACATCGCCTCCGCTTCTTTGGTCCTACATGGAAAGAGAGAAGAAAAGTAGTAAGAAAAAAAAAAGTCAGAAAATGAAATGAATAAATTTACTTCTCAAAGATTTCAGAGTAAACATGCCATATACCCCTTTCCTAAGAAACGCATGAATCGATCGAAATACTGCTTCTTCCTCCTTAAAACTTTTTAATATTCATGAGATTTTACGATTGCTTTTTCAATTGCTTTTTTGAATTTTTTCTCTTCTAAGGTCCTTTTATACTCAGCTTAAAAGACGAATTAGAAGAGTTCTTTTTTTTCATTCCATTCTTACATTTTTTTTTCTTTCTAGGTCGCGTACGTCTTCGATGGACTTAAGAACTAGAATATTTTTTCCTGCTAAAGTAAAAGTATGAAAAGGACTGTAGTTTACGTGAAAGAAGGAATCGTAATTCTGGTAAGAAGGGGGAAAAATAAGATTTAGTTCTTAAGAACTTGTTAACATAGATGTCGAATGCACTTTCCAATTCTTGATCCAGATTTTGTCTGTAAAATGGAATAATTTAACTGTTTTGAGATTACTTGCTGAATCAGCTTGAGAATAAATTATTTAGTTTTCATTGTCATGTAAATAAGTCTATGTTTTCGTTGGATAGATTTCATTAATTTTTAAATTTGATTTTATGGGAAATATGCCTCAAATAACTCTTTTCAATCTTAAATTTTTATTAACAAATAACGCTCAAAAAATATTTGTAATAGAGTATTTAAGAGCTTAAGCTTATGATTTTTCCCGAGAATAGAAAAATTTCAGTTGTTATTCTGTTATGGATAATGTTTCAAATGGTAAATAGTGGACAAAATAGAAATAGTATATAAAGCTAACATTCCACATAATTATAACATGCGATAGCGATAAAAAAAAGATTGTTAATAAAAAGGATTATTGTTAGTACTGATTATTGTTATTGATTATTGTTAGTATTGATTATTGTTTAATTGTTTTTAAAAGTACAAGGTTTAATAGTTTTCTGAAATTGTAGAATCTTCAGTATAAACATTAATTATAAAAACTCTAACCACACGTCAAAATTACATTAACTGCTCCCGACAGCAAAAGCGCCATCTAGCGACTACCCGAAATGTGCGAAGCTTCCGTAAAACGAGTTCACCTGAAAATGTGTTACACCTATTTCTTTTCTTTACTCCGAAATAATATGTACAATTGTTCGTGTGTAACTTAATCCAAATATTAAATTAGTGTTACATCTAAGAAAACTTCTATTGAGTCTGACAAGTCCCTCCTTTATGAGTGGCCCTACTACTGATGTCCAATGGCTCTACAAGACTAATAAATCAAAATATTCGAATTAAATTCAGAATAGTGTTCTATTTGATGAGAATTAAGCGCAAAATATTTATTTATGGGACTTAATGATAAAAATATTTTTATAGTTCTCAGTAGCTCATTAAATCTTTTATTACCAATAGTATCAAAAGAAGACATGATAACAATGGATTAAGCAGAAACGAATAATACCACAGAAAAAAACTAAGTAACCTTTTGCATTTCTGAAATATTTGTAAATAAAGCTTAAATTACAAACATTTTGAATCCCAAAGAGGAATAGTTAGTATTGTGACATATTCAATTTTTAAAAACAAACGATTGGGATACTTTTTTAAGATATTTTCTGTGCAACTTATAAAGGCAGACGATTTAATTTAATGTGATACCTTTTTTAAGATTTATCTGTTCGACTTTTAAAGGCAGACGATTTAATCTAATGTGATACTCTATTTAAGACATTACCTATTCTACTTTTAAAAGCAGACGATTTAAACTTAAAGTAATACCTTTTTCAATATTCTTTATTAAGATATTTTTTTTGGCAACACCAGATCATAGTTTTGATTTTAGATAATTTACTGGCAACGGATATGAAATTTAGTATTGAGTTTGGTTCCAAGAGGAAAAGACGATCGTTGAAAAAGTGGTGCTTGTGTTAAAATTGTGTCTTGAATTTATGCTTGAAAAGATCTGCGCAAATAAATGTGATGTCCTGAAAACAAGTCATTTTTATTAATAGTCTTCAATACAGTACAGTATACTCCTATGCTTAAATTTTGTTTAGGATACTTAATAATGATGCGTAGTAGTAGAATGAGAACACACCTTCCAAGTCTTAAAAATCATCACATTTTCATAATCAGGCGATAAATACCAAGTTAATATAGTATATTAGAGAATTTTGTTCCAATAAATGGATATGAAAACAAGTTTCTAGTTAATTTTAAAGGGAAATGCATAAAATAAGCTACCGTAAATCGTAACAAATTACCATAAATATTTTGTTTCCAATGATCATTATAAATCTGCTTTTCAAATACAAAAGATATTATCTTTAATCTACTTCTTTAAAGAGAGAAGATAACAGTTATTTTCCTTCGGTTTTTTTTTCAGTACAATTTTTTCTCTATTTATGTGGGTTCATTTTAAAGCACTTGAGTTACCATTTGTCAGCAATATACCTCATGTGAAAACCCAAATTCGGCTGGCTATAATTTATTTCGTAGTTATGTAAATGTATCTGTAGTGGTGTAGTAAACATATATAATAACGCAAGATGTGAAATTTGTGAAATAAATATATAATGGTATCAACAGAGAGTCATTCATATTTCTTTTGTTTATTCCCCGCATAAATGGAATAAGTGCATATACATAAAGTTCCATCAAGGTCTTACTCGTATACATGGATTAATTTAACACAGACCTTTTCAAATGTATTTTTAAAGCAAATAATTCATTTAAGTAGCTATATTGACTCTATTAGCGGAAGGGTGTTATTTTTCTACGACTTGGTTTTTATCACAATTATGTGTAGAATATCAAGACAATAACTCTTTTAAAAATTAATTAGTTTATTATAAAATCATGATGGAGAGAGTAGTATATACTTTAAGAACGCCTTCAAGAACACACAACTCTGCTACTATAATCTTTAAGAATGATACACATTTAACATGAAATCGCTTAACACGGAAAACCGGTTTGCGCAAATTGAAACTGCAGCCCCAGCAAAATACTATGTAATTTTTTCCATTTTTTTTTTCTTTTTCCACGAAATAAAAATCACTTAACACAGAATTATTTCACTTCTCGGACCCAAATTTTTTGGCATATTTTTTTCGTTATATCGAACAAATAAACAATGGTTGCTACAATTGATAAGTTGCCATTCACAGTGGATGGCAACCAATAAGTGCTTAGAATATCCCATCAGTGCAGATACCGAAGACGACATCTATTCTCACTATATCAGAAATGTGGAACCTCATGAGAAGTTTAATAATTTATTTACATCCGCATTCAATTAACGGAAGGAATGAAACGATGGGTGACGTAAGATAATTCATAGACAAAATGATGCTAATAAATACTTAAAAAAATATCGGGTTTTCGTCATTAAAAAGCAATTTTTATTTGTTTTAATTAAATATATAATTATAATATAATAATTGTTATTTTATTCAATATATATTCGAAATATAAATAATATAATGTGATAATTATATAATATAATGTGTCATTCCTTATATATATATATATATATATATATATATATATATACAGAGAGAGAGAATTTGATATGTTTATACCTATAAATAAAAATTTCAGCATAAAATCTAAATAATGAAATTTTAAGACATTTGTCAGTTTTTTTTCTCATGCATCATTACACATGAAATTAATTCCAAAAAAGTATTTTGCTCTTTTCAGTTTCGTCCTAAAACTTTTTTACAGTTGTCTAAAATTTAAGAGATCATTAATATCTAAGTTACAAAAGCAAAGCACAGAAACAACAATAATTTACAATAAAGTTACAGACAATATACTATTACCTTGGTTATTTTAGGTAACAACAAATAATTCCAAAGCTAAATATTTTTACTAATACTGATGAAAGAAATATACTATTTTAGGTATCAAAATATAAGTGAAAAAATGTTTTAACATATAATTTTACTAGAGGATGATATATATTTTCCATGAGAAACAAAAATGCTGCAAAATGGCTTATTGATTCTGATCCCCATACTCAAGCAAAAACCAGCATTCCCCCACCATAAAACGAACAACACCTGACATCCAGGCGAAAGTAAACGACCTCGTAAGAAATTTTCCATCACCCAAAAATACACCCGGGTTGTATTTCCAGCTGAAATGTTGTGTTGGCGACTTTCTTCCATTAGCCTAGGATAAGAAGAAAAAAAAAAATGCCAGAAAACGACCCCTGTAGCAATAAAAATTTGAAAACAACTCTTCTGAGCATACGCGGAGAACACATTACCAGGTCCCACGTAAATAAATAAAATACGGGAAGAAGTAGAAGGTTGCCTTTGCTGGCTCGCTACAATGAGAAACGGGGATCTCTTTGTCGGCCCTATCGAATTCCAGAGATGTCGGTGCATATTTGATGAAAGAAAGGGAATCATGAAAACTTAATGCAGCATCGGCTGTGTGCATGGATCCATGACCCTCTTTCATATATAAACATACAGAGGGGAGAGATGTTCTGTGCATCTTATGCAGCGTCGTAAAACAAGACGGTGTTGTGTGATCCGGTGATGTGTAGTTTGTTAGCAGCCTTATCACCTGGGACATGCTGCTGCACGGATAGTGTCTTTGACGTGCGATGTCGTGCGAGTTAGGGAGTGGTGATTTCAGAAAACGATGAGAGCCGTAGAAATATTTTTTTTGTCAAGAAAAAAAAATTCCAGTGGATGAAGATGGAAGCGTATGTCACTCTTTAGCAGACGGCTCGAGTCGCTTCTTGTCTTATTTCCAATTTTCTAGAAAGTTTGCAAATTTCTCTCATGAAAGGTATAAGTAGTCTGTATAAGAACTCGAGATGAAAAGTTGCTAGTGCGTTACGCAACAGTTTGATGTTCTTTGATATTTGGTACGTGATGTTATTGACAGTTAAACAAATTCTTTAAAAAAAGAAAGAAGGTTGGATAGTTTTAAAAAAATATAAAGCTACTTTGTAAATTGCTTTTATTTTCGGTTCTTTTATTCATTTTCACATGGTTCCCATTGCTTTCTTTTCCAATTTTTTAGAAAGTTTGCTGGTGTTCATTACGGAAAACACTGGAATATTGAAATCATATTAAGATGAAGAAGAAGTCGATAGATGTATTTTATGAAGTATCAAAGTACAAGCCGTGATTCCTGACACAGTTTAAATTTGATGATAATGTTATCCAATAGCAACAGCCATTTCCAATGACTATTATGAATTCCGTCCCCTAAAAATCTTGTCAACTTAAAAACGTTGTGAGTTTTAAATAAAAATTGTATTGACAAAATCAGAAATATAGAATTTTAACACAGTATGAAACTAGATAAATATTTCTATCTCAATTTTCTACAGGAAACTGAACTCATTATTTTGAACAACGATCAGGAGACAGATTATGATCCTTATTCGTTAGCTCCGAAACCTTATAATATTAAATTCATATTTTAGTACATAAGCATTTCAGAATTTTTATTGCTTCTTCGATCTATTGAAATTTTATTATAATAAGAGCTTATCCAATTTTTAATGTTACTTACAATTGGGTGCGCTATTCGAATAAGTTACATAACTGTTTCGGTGTTTTATGTTTTAAACCCGAGGGGGAGGGGAAGAAAAGGACCTTTTTGGGCCGGCGGCGTTCAAAACTGTTGACCTTTAGATCTGAAAATAATTCGAGATAAAAACCAACGTTTTTATATGGTGGCAAAGTTTATTAAAGAAAATTATTGAAATATTAGTTAAAACTGTTAGTTGTTTTTAACTTTTAAATTTACTTAAAAAGAGACATTTGTGAGTGTAATAAGAAATTCATAATACTCATAAAATCAAAACATGCATTTGAAAGTTTGTAAGTCATTCTATTAAAAAAAAAATGAGAACCAGAATTCAGAAAAAATTATTGTGATAAGACACAATGCGCCAAATATTAGAATCTTTCTTTCTTGCGAATGATTACAGACTGAAAGTCAGCAACCCTTACTATCTCCCCTTTGTGAGTTTTACGATACCTCATGTGGCGTTTGGGGAGTTCCTGGTGTTCCCAGAGGGGGAAAGAAATTTTTTCCTCAATCCTAAAACCGCCGAGGGGAAAGAATATTTTGACTTATTAAAATTATTGAAATACTAGTTAAAATTTGTCGCAAATGTCTAAATATTGCATTGTTAGGCGAGTACGAACGATTCCCAAAATTTCAAAGCCCTATCTTGATGGGAAGTTGGTTAAATTAAAAATTGAAAATTTGATGACACACACACACACTCAAGGGAAATTCAGAAAAACGTTGTAAAAAAAAAGATGACTGGTCGCTTGTAGCTGCGCCTTTATCAACTACACCAAAAGAGACGTTCCATTCGGGCTAGTTATGAAGGTGTTTTAATTTTGTCGTTGTTACTGAAAAGGTACAACTCAATGCTATTTACTGAGCTAAAATTGCTGTATCAAGTGTCTTAAATCACCATAAAAATATTTTAAAACATGCTTTTTTTCCATTTTGCAACTTTTAAACCAGAAATCTTCAGTGCATCTCAATTGTGAGGATTATTACTAAAGTATGGAAAAGGGCCATTCAAATTAAAACAATTATGATAAAAAAATTAATAAAATCTTCCTGATTTCAAAAAGAGTATCGACATAAATATTAAACAATGCAATCCAACATGACATAACAACTAGTAAGTAAAATAAATACAATATATCAAAAAGTATTTTTTAAAACTTTAATTCTTTAGTCTTTCCTCATTGTTTTCAATTATAAAAATACTCTGGAGCTTGTGTGTCCTTATTCTTCACTTATTGAATATAACAGGAAAACAATTGTACAAGAAAATCGATAAATCTCACATTTTTATATGTCTATTAATTTCTACTCAGCGCAAAATAAGAGAATGACGGAACTCAATTATTTTAGTCTTCTAAAGCCCTTAGTTAATTTGTTATGTAAGATTGGGCAACATAATATGTATTTAAAGGGCTTCCATATCATTAAGAATGTCATTTTATTTATTTAAAAGAGTGTCTTTAGTTGTTCTTAAAAACTTTGAACCCTGGAGTAAATATTTTACTGAGATCTTTCTTAACCAAAAATGACTTTTTTAAGAATCTTTTCAGCAGTTTATTGTTACAAATACTTTGAGTTTATTTTTAGCTTTCGGTTAAAGTGATTAAGGCACTTTATTACATGATCAATTTATACTTTGTATCATATCAGGATAAATATCAAATAATTTTAGTAATTATTAAAAAAATAAGTAAGAATTAAAAATTATTCTAATAATAATTAGAATAATTTTAAATGATTTGAATGATGAACCATGCTACACAATAGATACAATTTAATGAAGAAATCTAAGCAAATAAAGTTCTTTAGATAATAATATTACTTTGATATTAAAAATATCTCAGGAAATTCAAAGATATGTAACCCTAAACTTTAAGATTAATTCTTTTTTAAAAAAATTTCCTTTATTATTTTTTCAATGGTGGAACTGAGACGGAATTATAAAATTTCCTTATTATCAATAAGAAATTATTTTAATTAACCTACCCCTTATGTTCCATGATAAGATTTACTTGAAAAACAACAAATCATCTAGGAAATATTTAATGCAAACCAGCTAAATAATGGTGGAACTTTGAATTTAGTAAACGCCCACGCAACTTATGTCAATTAAGTAACGATTCGTGTGCGTTTCCATTTCTCTTTAGAAATCATATTAATCTTATGAAAGCTATTATTGAAGTTATTCTAAAATATGCTAAATTATTTATAGGGATTAAATGTGTAGAAATTATTAATATAATACATATTGTAATCTATGAATAATTTTTCATAATTCTTATTGAAAACATCTTTTGAAAGAATGCAAGAAAATATAAAGTGTTTGCAAAATTTATCAAAAATCTAAATTATCTCACATAGGAATTTGACTATTTGTCTGTTCACTATGCATACTCACACCCCTGATAGTAACGCTCCATTATTAAAGCACTTCAATGATGTTTGAAAAGTACTGTGTGCATAATATCTCCAAAAAGAGAATATAAATTTCTTTTGGGTGAATTTGTTTTTGAAAATCCCTTTCTTCACCAAGAACATATGGCAGCATCAGCGATCTACTTAACAAATTCTTTTGAATTAATTTTTTTAATTAATTTATTTTACTTTTTTTATAATTTTCTTCCATGCTTTAATGGTTTTTCTTAATAATATTGAAACGATATTTTTGTACACTTAACGGGTTAGCTCTCGAACGAAATGCTGAAAAATAACAATTCTTATCCCGTTGGAGTGATGCAAATTAGTTAGTAAATGTTTGGTGAAAAAGTCAATTTACGATATTTTAAAATTTTTTAAAGCGTTTCATCTAAAAACTTAAAAATCTCTTCATTCTAATAATCACTTACGACTCACATAAAATTACTCAAAATATTATTTAAAAGTTTGTTATCATTAAAAGTGTTTATGCTTTGAATTGCATCGTTATATTTTTCAACTAATCCGTGCGAAAAGCAGGTATAGTAGCTAAAAAGTTATAAACCGAACCTAAAGCTTATTTGCAAACAAGTTGAATATATTTTGGCGAATATAAGTTTTTTCAACTGTTTTCATAACGGGACTACCTGTTCACAAAAGAGGTAGTCCCGTTTGTTACGATTCTGTGTTAAGTAAATCACATTTGTAAATTTTCAACAAACATGTGAACTTTGTTCAACAGATAAGCATGAGAAAACACCGATTTACCACTGATAAATGAAAATTATATAAAATATAATGTCCTAATATATTTTAAAAAAATCATCAAAAAATCATCTTTCTTTAGAGATTTATCGATAATTGTCTTCGAAACATTTCAGATCTATTGATTCCCTTTTTGAATTTACTTTATTACATTAATGAATCTAATTTTTCTAGTTTCCCATAGAACAACTTTGAAAAAATTTCAAAATATTACTCCTAGCTTAAGTAAGAGTGAACTTAACACATTCTAAGCAGCGAATTGAAAAAATAAATATTGTATCGCCAAACATTTTAAAATATTTTTCAAAATTTTAATCAAGAAAACTTTTTCGAGCCTTTAATTATTATTAAACTCTTCCTATAATCCGTACTAATAAATATAAAGATATATATTAAAAATTTTGTAGATTAAATAAGATAACAATGTACAATTTTAGAGACCTACTTAATTGCTCAATTCTTACTTTTCGACTCATTCTCCTCGCGTTTAAAATCCCCCTTAATTTTAAATAGCTAAATTTTCCTTTAAATTGGTTTCGGAACGGCATTTCTTTTTAATTCATTTTAATTCAATAGTTTAATTTTTCTTTTATAACCTCTCAAAATCCCGCGGACAACAGCTTTCTCGAAGTCGCTTTCGTCTTCGAACTGATGTCCCACCCCTTAATCTACTCTCCGCTTATTGCTATATATGCTTCTTAGCTTACGGCTACAGCATCCAAAAGCAATGCGCGCTTTCGTAACTTTACTTTCCAACTTTGTTTCGGCAGTTCCTCACTCTGCCGAACGCCCAGGCGTTTGTTGCCTTGATCCTAATTATGATAGCTTTTTACAATTCTGATAAACTTTAACTAATTATGCTCTTTAATTATAAATTATGATGAGAGGGTAAGTTTTTAATTTTTAAAATAGGTACCTCGTAATTTTAGCCGTTACCGTTACCAGAGACCTACTTCAATTTGAATTAAATAAATATATCGAATACATGCTACAAATTTAGATGGATATGAATACAACATTAATTTTAATGCATAAATTTAAATCTGATTTTAAACCTTTTTTTTAACTATTTCTCTTTGTAGTAAAATACAAATACAAATCTTTTTCAAATATTGCTTAAGATTGGTTGCCGTTCTTACAGAATTAGGCTTTTAGTTTTTTTTCCCTAAAATTTTTTAAAACATTAAATGTTTCTGAGTAGTAAATTAAACATTTGTAAAATATTTAAATTTAACAATTGTTCATGGTCGTAGGTTATTTTTGTATCCATGGCATGTCTTTCGCACTTCTTTTAGGTATTGACATTCTTAGTTAGAAATTCTCCTTCTCACGCGTTTTGTACAGAGTTCGCATTTGCACAGAATTTCACTCACTGAATTTCGGATTAAGAACGCTTGCAACAGTTCAGCTCTTTTAATACTTTAAATTTCTCAATATTTTGAATTTGAATTAAACGAAAACCGCTGTTTTATTCGTATAAAAATAGACATTGGATTTCGGTCAACTTCATTTTTGAATTTTTATAGGTAGCTTTAGTTTAATTTTATAGTTCAGTTTTTTTTTTCAAACAGTCCTATACCATTCTTTAACAATAACGTTACATTGAAAGTTCACTAAAAATTTTCCTTTATTGCATAAACTATTTCAATAATAAACTTAACAGTATGTAGGGAAATTGTTTTGATTTAAGTAATGTATGATGAAATTAATACCATTAATGTAAAAAAAAATGTTTGATAAATAAATTGCACAGGAAAATGTGTTCAAATATGAATTTGTCAGAAAAATAATAAATTATTTTGAATCATTATGCAAAATATTCTGTCGATTCGATTGTCTTAAAATATGGAGGTACAATTTTGAAATAGGTTTTTAAGGGAACTTAGAGATTTAAAATAATATTATGCAATTTAAAATGTATGTTACATTTTTCATCAAAAAAGTTACGAAAGGGTGCCTACCTTTTTCTGCTAAAACATGAAACCATTATGTCTTATTTTTGTGAAGTATCGTATAATAAATTAAGATTATTTTATAAAATTCAACAAAAATAAGCTAAACTTGAAAAGATGATAATTATTGATAAAATATTATTTTATCACAAAATTTAAAATGATAGTTCATACTTTAATTTATAAAAAGTTTGCATTGATTGTTGATGAATTGAGAGGAAAGAACAAAAATTTTCATAAGCGTAAACTTTTCATAACAATATTCTGTTGTTTACCTTAGTATCAAGTTAACTGCAAAGAAAGAACGTTTTGGAAAATAAAAACCAAGTTATTTTCAGATGTGAAACAAAATAAATTGCTTTCTATATCTTCAGGCAAAATAAAATAAAACTAAGAAAATGAAGAATCATAATGTTTGTTAGCAAAGATTATAATTCTTCTGATTAATATTTTTTTACAAAAACGGAAATAAGGATTCTTAAAGAACATTGCTTTAAGAAAATTAAAGCAATATACGGCTAATTTCAAGCATCCATTAATAAACTGCGCTATTTTCAGAAAGAAACAGCAATTCTAAAATAAAATAATCTTGAAATTTTGAATAAGTAGTTAGGTAATTAGATCGAATACTCATCTCATATAAATATATTTTTTTCAAAAAAAAGGCGACGTCACATTTAATAAGGATTGAAAATTAAGAGATAAAAAAACTTAAGTTATTATGTATTAGCAAGCCAGCACGAAAAAAATAGGGAAATGAACTCATTCCCATAAGCCCATCTTCATTTTTATAAAAAAAATGATAAATGATGATGATTTAAACTGAATGAATGAAATATTCAGGTTTGCGTGGAAAACCCCAGACTACAGTCATCTATGAAAAGGATAAACGAACCGTAAATTATTACTATTAGTTAAACTTTCATCATCATAATGATTTAGATACTTCATCAAAATGTCATTAAAGAAGAAAAATATCATCGGTAAAACAAAATATCCTAATTGCATGTTAGGACACTTTTTTAACTTTATTAAAACCTTCAATGCATTAATAAGTAAGATAGATCATCTAGAAATACTGATAATATGGTTGGAAATAGTTTACCTGTTCATTTTCAGCAAAACATCTCCTCGATTGAGATATGCGTTTGTAAAGTCAGATCTTAGTGTTATAGCTTCCCGATACAGCTAAAAAATAAAAGAAAAATCTATTTTAATACAATAAAATTGAACAAACAGTTAACTTATATTTATGCAGATTTAATAAAAAAAATTTAATTTGTAAAGAAAAAAAAATTAACTAGTCAAATTTCCAATGTGAAATTAAAACAATCAATAATTCATCATTGTTGTCCCTTTTTTTTGAAGTAGTATAATGTAATAAGAGTGTTTATGTTTTATATGAATCCATATTGCTATGTTGCCCAGTAATACTTAGGTTCACGTGGAAATCAGCTTGCAAGCAATATTTTCCTACAAATCTTTCTTTACAAACTGGGATTCGGTTCGCGATCAATCCACATGGAAAACTTATTTGTGATTTCTCTAGCACACCTTACACTTCGTTTAGCCAAGATTTGCCAGATTTTTTGTACATATTTTGTTCCAAAAATTAGCATTCAATATGTCTCTCCAAAAGTGGCAAGAGCAAGTTTTAGTGTTATTATGAAGCCTGATAGAACAACCATAGAAGCAAAGGGAATAATAGCTAAACATGATAAAGTTGTTTGTGTTTCTAATCTCGGTTCCCAGTTTGGTTAGGCTAAATCTATCATTTGTATCTTAGGCTAGTGAACTATAATACAAAAATTCCAAAATCAGAATTGCCTAGCATTTTAATTGAAATAAATTCTTCTTTTAAGTAATATAATCTCTGAACATTTTTTTTTTCCTTTTCCCTCTATAACAGTCTGTATCAGATATTATTCACTGTAAACCTAAAATGTAATTGTTAAAGAAATATCCTGTATTTATTTTTGTGTGACTTCTTAATAATAAATTCTGTTTTTATCATTTTCAGTGGTCTTGATAGTCTAGTGGTCACAGACACACACTCGCGCCTGGTGTTGTTTTAGTTGAGATATAGGTTCGAATCTTGATGTCTTTAGAGATCCTTTCTGTAGTGGGGCTGTTGCATGTTAAATCTGGTTCAGGTTCCAAGTCCGCACTTGGGAGGGGCGTGGAAGTTTGGAGAGGGAGATTCCAGTTCAAGTGTCCTCCTCATCACTTCAACAAGGCTGAAAATTAACTTTGCCGTCACCATTACCCCTCGTGTTGCTTCTCGTGCGATGTTATTAAGCAATCACACATCACTTTCATTTATTTTAATGTTTCTTTTTAAATCAACCAATAAAAACGAGGCAATAATAGATTGATTCTGGGGGGAGTGGAACAGTTTAATTCTATTTTCATTGATTTAGATGAAAAAAAATGCTTCCGTTTGCTTCAACCTAATGCTTCGGAACGAATCTTGATAAGGTACAGTGGTATGACTGTAAATTAATCCATCGAAATTTCAAAAAACTCATTACAAGAAATCTAAGCAATCATTCTTATCTTTGTTGACCATTTTATCACTTCACTAAATTATTTGTAGAATTATTTTTAAGTAAAAAAAAGTGTAATGAATTCACATTTAATAAAATGCTAAGAAATAACTTTTCTATTAATTCTAATTCTAAGAGACAGAATTATCCTAATGTTTCCCTATGCTTGCTATATCACCTTATAAATAGGAAAATTCTTCTAAAATTCAAAATTTGAATTATGTTATCCCCAAATTTAACTGTACAAGAGGGTAAATAACTACTCAAATTTCCCAGATAGTGAATTAAAACTAACTATAAAAGCAGTTATGATAGTCTATGAATTTCCCTTCCCAGTTCACGTCAGATTTGAATGAATTCCTTTCAAATCTAAATGTGAAAGGTCTGAAGAACACTGAAATCTCTTTCAGAAGCATATGCCTCAAAGTTTTCTAACCAAATGCATAAAGTTATCGGAATTCATAGTTATGCTCCACTAAATTAGCAAGTAACCATATGTAATGATGTTCTGAGAATTTATAGTTATATTCCACGAAGTCAGCGAGTAACCATATGCAACAAAGTTCTCTGAATTCATAGATGTACTCCACTAAGCTAACAAATAACCAAAATCGGAAAAATCCATGTCCCAAAACCATAGACATATTTTCCCCGGTCATTTTCGGTTTCCAGATGCCACCCGTAATGGTGCTTCGTTTCATTTACTTGCCCTGATTCATTTACTGTGACCAACACTCTGACTACTGAGGCATTGGTGTGAAGCAAAAGTGTGCGGCCATTAGCAGTTACTTGTTGGGAAGGAAATGGAGCCAAAGGGAAATGTACTTACGGCGTCCGCCTCTTCCAATCTGCTGTCGTTGCGAGAGATAAGGAAAGCCAGATTAAGGAACAGTTGTAGATGGTTGGGGGTGACCCGCACCTCACGCTCCCTGGTCTCCTCGGGATCCAGAAACAGAGACTTCGCCTGCAATTAGATAACTCGGGGTTACAGATCTTCGAAGCAGATGGTAAAGTGAATCTGTTTCAGTTACTAGGAGTGTATTTAATCAATGGAAGGAAGTTTTGGATAAGTGTATATAAGTGGACACAGTGTAACTATTCTGTAACATCTTACTTGTGTCGGAATTGTTTCTGTGTAACTGAATGTTGACGTTCAAAAGAGTCAAATTTAATACAAATATTCCACGAAGAGTCAAAGTAATTGCGTCTCAAGTCTATCACATATACGAATAATTTAACCCGCTTAATATTTTTTAAAGAAAATCCTTAATACAGGTAATTTTTTTAAATGGTAGGTTAAAGTTTATAAAAATTTAAAATAAAAGATTTTTTTTTAAAATTTATTAGGAGAAGGGATGTACATATATCGCAAGTAAACTATCTCATTTGTATCACAGATAAGATAATCCATAATAGCACAAACAATTTTATGCAACTGTTCAGTTTAAAATATGACGCCTTTTTCGTAATTTATAAATAAATAACTATAATCTCTTAATGTACTATTTCTTCCTAAATTTCAATTATAAATTTACTTATAATGCAATTTGTAGTTCCTAAATTTCAATTTCATAAGGAAGGATAAGTCAAATTACATTGTTTACTGCATCTAATATTCCAAAATTTGAGACAATTTGACCTGAAAAATGAATTAGAGCATTGGTTCTTAAACTGTGATCAACGAACCCCTGGTTAAATTAATAAAAATGGGTTCAAACAGATGGAAGGTAAAAAGCACGAATGAATTATAAATATATTTAAGGCAATAAATAAAACCTGAACCTAATATTATTATGTTCTGTGATTTCCATATAATGTTAGTGACTTTCATGTATTTTATTAATATTTGATGCCGTATTGCTTAAAAATTGCATAATAGTTACATTATTATTTGTACATTTGTCAGAAGATAACTTTTTTGCATGTTTTTACATTTTTTATAACTAATAAATGTTAAATGAAAAAAAAAACAATTTTATTATATGTATATATATATATATATATATATATATATATATATATATATATATATGTAACAAGAATTTTGAATAAAGTGTGTGTCTTACTTTTGATGAGGGTGATATAATTTTACATCGAGATGATGAGCGGCATCAGATTTCAGTGTTACAGAAAAACATTGTGAGGAGAGAATCAGCATGGCTTCGGCCAGCATGATCGAAGTGAAAGAAAGAGTATTTTACCTTGCTTCGTATTTATATGGAGGGATTTCTTTCAGTCATGACTTTGACTGAAGCCGAAAAGTCTCGCAGGGATTATCCCTACAGGTATATATATATATATATATGTGTGTGTGTGAGAGAGAGAGAGAGAGAGTGTGTGTGCGTGGTGTGTGTGTGCGTGCGTGGTGTGTGTGTGCATGCGTGGTGTGTGTATATGTGCGTTTAAAAGTGGATCATCGGACTTCCTAAGTTTAGGAATCCCTGTATTAGAGAAAACGCGTTTTCAAAACTATCCAGATAAAAATTACTTACCATGCTGATAATTTAGAAAAAAATGAATTCAGATTCCTTCAATGATGTGAACTTGACTCTTAGTGATTTCATGATAATCTTATACACTGTAAAATCCCTTCAACACTCCGCCAGAGAATTATTATCCCTGTCATATTAAGTTAAATTTTTATTTTTCTCCTTCTCTCCCCTGAAAATAATGTTCCCTCCCTATATTTTCCGATAACATTTTCCATTCAGTATTTTAATGTAGAATTTTTTTATCATACAACTCATAAAGTATAAGGAGTATATATTTTTGAAAAGTACAGAAAGACGTTTTAAAATAAGACCTGTAGATTCCCGTGACAAATTTAAGATATTTTTGTTTGCTGAAGAATTGGGGGGGGGGAGTGGATTGGAATATCATGGAGTCTTTAAAGAAGAGTTTTAAACAAATAAAATGATAGTTCTAATACTTACTTTCAAATATGTATCTTCTGCCTCGTCATATCTTCTGAGGTGAGTAAACACACGTCCCAAATTTAAATATCCTCTAACATCATCTGCTTGGATTCTGAAATATAACAATTAATTTATTCAATAAAAAGACGAAAGTAAACTGAAAATATAATTTACTTATTTTTTCCTTCATAGCTTTGAAAATGTAGAAATTTAAATCTTCTCTAAATTATTTTAATTTCATGTTTAATTTTTTTAACAGTCCCACAATCTTTAAATACAGATAACTTACGACTTTCGTACAAAACCGACTTCTGGAACGTGTTAAAATATTGAAAAGTAGAGTAACGCAAAGAAGAGTGTAGAAAATTATTTTTTAAAATATTTGTTTGTTAATGGTTTCTATTATCCTATAATTAACACTTTATTGATGTGTGTCTGTTGTTTTCTGTAGAAGTTTATTGAGAGACACTTGACTTGTACTCCTTTTCTTTCTTTAATGAGGAATTTTTTAACTTCCATGAATTTTATAATACATATATTTTTTCTCTTATCTTTTGTATGGTGATATATGTTTTGCATTAGAATGAAGTTCTTCTGTTAGAGTCAATGTCAAGATTCTTGGAAAATTCTCTCAAATTCTAGATTACCAAAATCTAACAATGAATTTCAACTTTTTATGTACACATATATACCTACGAATATTGATACAAATATATCTTTTAAGTGTAGAACAAAATATACATGAAAAAAAGGAATATTATATGAAAGTCTGTAAATTGAAAATTCAATCAATAAAAGAAAAAAAATATAAAAATATATTAATGAAATGAGAAAATATTTAAAATTATTTCAAATAACTTGTTTCACGTAATGATGTACTTACACTAAAATAATTAAACAATTTAGAAATAAATTAAATTAATTCCACATGTTACCATTTTAACGTAATCTATACGAATTCTCTAATACCGAATACACTTTTGAAATCGTTGAAACAATTAAAATATTCCATAAACGTAGCATATCCATGTTGGGAAGACAATTTTGGAAGTCGGAATGATATCTCAATCAATAAAGCTGATATTACATGTTCGATATTCCTTTAAAGAAGTTATTCTGTTAATTAAAATTCCAATATTGATAAAAGATACCAGGTGATAACACTCTCTTTACGATTAAAGTTAAAACTATTTTAATCATCTAAGTCAATACTTGTTCCCAGTTTAGTCCATATTGATTATAATGCAACAATAATTTCAACAGTTGCTATAATTCAATGACACCTACATATAACAGAAAACTGAAATAATATCAAATAATTTGTCGCTTTAATTAAATACATACCTAATTGCTTCATTGTAATATGTTAGAGATTCTTCGTGTTTATCCAATGATTCTAAGACACGTCCCATGTTATTGAAAAGTTTTGCGTTTCTTTGGTTAACAGACAAAGCCGAACTGTACAATGTGTATTCAGTCCGCCTGTAAAGCAATGGTGAGTATTATAATAAGTTCCATAAGGACTTTTCCAAGTACATATTATTTGCAATACATGTTATAAATTCACAATGGAATAATATGTACAAACCGGAGATAGTTTAACTAAATTATATTGTAACGAATTGGAGATGCATATAAAACGACAAAATACGTGTAATTTAAATCTTTTAATCTAGATAAAAATGTAGCAGAGATAAATTAATGAGTTCCTTTTTGTTCTTTATGAAATCGAAATATAATGATGACATAAAGCTATAATAAAATGCAAGATAATTGTATCAAAAAGCAAAACGTTTATTCATTCTCATTATACATCCTTTTTAAAGCCTCGTATAAAAGGTCTCCAGACATCCTTTGTGGTTCAAGTATCATTATTGTCAATATGTCTAGTGATTGAAAGTTTATTTAATTTTTATATTACTGGTAATTCGGTATTTTTTTTTTAGAATTCTTGGTAATTTATCGTTTAAGTGTGAATATAAAATAAAAATTCATAACAATAATATATTTTATTTATTATTGTGTGCCGTGACGCAAAACGTATATAAAAGTAATTACAAGCTTAAAATAAATGGTATAAATAAAATTCAGCAATCTCTTATAATTAGTCTCTCTATTATTAGTAACGCTTATGTTTGAATAATTGTTAACGATGAAAGCATGAAATATGTATTTAAAAACGAGATCTATTTATCAACATGTTTCAGAAAATTAGCAAGAGAGAAACATAATTGATCAATTCTTTGGTCTTATAATTGTGATTTAAATTTTATACAGAATAATACAATCGTAGAAAAACCTCTTTCACTTTCCACCCTTGTTGACTTAAAAAATTTTAAAGTATCGTACACCTTTTCAATATATATTTCTCTTTTATATTTTCTTGGGGAAGATACATCAATTCCTTTATAGTGATTGATTAATGTAGAGGATTATTCAAATTGAATCAGTCCCGATTTCCAAATTCCATATTTTCAAAAATAAACGACTAAGAGTGATAAGTAATACAAAAATACTAAGGAAAAATGTGGAAGTTTTATATTGTGATCAATAGATGGTCCTCGTGTGTTCTTTGCGAAGTTATTTCACGAAAGCTGTTTCAGAAGTTTTCACAGAGCTACCTTGCAATTAAATAGGTCACAAAGGACCAGATAAATTGATGCTACATAGCTGGCCACCTAAGTCACCTAATATGACCTAATGTGATTTCTTCATATTTTTACTTTTATAAATATACTTTTAATCATAATATGCAAATGTTTGAAGAACTTAATTGAAAAATAATTCAATTATTTATATAAAAAATCCCTTCACATCACTATCTTTTCATGGCAAAACAATAGAAAATTGCTGCTTTATGACATCAATAATAAACAAAGAAAAATAATTATTTACGTATTTACTATACCTGGAATACGAAAGGATATTAATAAGTTTGAATTATTTCTAAGTAAGTGAGACGTGTATGAATAAAATTTATTCTGCATGCTAGTTTATCTTTATGTACAAAAATTTGGATTTTATGTTGATTTTTTTTGGTTTTAGGAGGCCGTTGATTGAGGTAATTAGTAGCAACGTAAATTTCTATTTGTTATCCAGGTTTATCGTAAAATTTAATTATTACTAAAAAGAATTTATTTTGAAATTTAATTTTATTTACTATTCTTAAGCTATCATCTACAAGTCACCAATCAATACCTATCATCGCTTCATAACATTTCGAAGAGCGTCATTATGGAATCTAGCAGATTTAACCTATTTTTTCCACCCCATAGGTTACTTCAATCTATGGCTTCCGGATATTAACCAAATTAACACTAATAGCTATAATTTACAAAATTATATACATAAGAATCAATTAATTTGCAGAATAAATTTTATCCAGATATCTCTGATATCTCTTAGTAATAATTCAACCTTAAATAAATTTTATGTTTTCATGTCATTGTACAATTAATGGCTAACAGTAATGTTAACGGCCAAAATTACAAGATACCTATTAAAATATTAATTTTACCCTCTCATTATAATTAAAATAAAGTTAATATCATAATTTAAGGAGTATCAGTACACCTTCAAAATATAATTTTTGGTCAAAATACCGATTTTTTGTTTTTAATCTCATATTAAAATTCAATCTTTTATCTTTGAAAACCTGCTTGAATTTTGTTTCTATCTTACTTAGAAGCCGAGTTACAGCTGTTTCATAATCACTTGATCATGAATATCTTTGACTGGAAAGGCTCTTCTGCTAATTGAAGTAATCCTAGGTGTTTGTTTACGTTTCTCTTTCCTGGTATTTCATATGAAAATTTATACTTAATTTACAAATAATTAATAATGAATTAAAATAAAATATTTAAGAATAAAAATGTATCTGGAAACACATTTTTTTCCTTTCTTATGTGTAAAACCTGGCAATAAGTTATTGTTATGTGACTTTGTTTACATATGCGATTTGATTTTCATGCTGAAAGATTTTACTGCGTAGAAAGTTTATTTCTTCATTTTATACTCCTTTGCAAATTTAAATATGGTCAAAAATATATCTAGAAAGCGTAAACATCTGTTTTATAGCAATAGATTTCAAAAAATTCGGAAAATAGTAGTACTTCTGTTTCAGTTTCAAGTGCCAGCTCTTCAAAGTTGAGTGATGTTAGTGAATCAACACCTGAAAAAATGTCAGTCCCAGTATTGGGAAATAGAATTTTAGACCTGGAGCTTATATCTTAGGCTTTTGCTCAACTTTGCTGCCCAAGATGTTTTGCTGAAAAGGCGGAATTATTTGAGGATTCAAAGTATGGATTGTGTTCTCATTTTACTCTAAAATGTAGATGCTGTGATTTTTTCTTTCGATTTGCTTCTTCAAAGAAAGTTGTAAATGCCCCTGTAATAAACACCAAATTGGTATATGGTATGCGGCAGATAGGCAAAGGCTTTGCAGGTGCTTACAAATTATGAACAACATTAAATTTGCCTAGACTGTCGAGATCTGCATACAAAAATCAGGAAGCAAAGCTTTTGAAAGTGGTTTCAGAAGTAGCTGAGGAATCGATGAAAAGGGCTACAACTGAAATAGTGGAGCAAAAGCAAAATCCTTCATCTGGCATTGTGAAATGAAGTGTTTCTGTCGATGGTACATGGCAGCGTAGAGGCAATACGTCTGTGAATGGGTGTGTTGCTGCTATGTCAGTCGATAGTGGGAAAGTCCTAGATATAGAAGTTATGTCATCGTATTGTGCGACACGCAAGAGGCTTATAGAAATGCAAAGAAATATTGAACACAAAC
Source organism: Nephila pilipes (assembly GCA_019974015.1). Lineage (NCBI taxonomy): Eukaryota > Metazoa > Arthropoda > Arachnida > Araneae > Nephilidae > Nephila > Nephila pilipes. The sequence continues at coordinate 764,312 of BMAW01044008.1, forward strand.
CTTTGAAAGCTGATCACATATGTCAATGTAACTTCACGGGATCTCCTTCATAAATGGAAATTGTAGCAGCTTCACGAATATTTCGTCTGTCAGAAAGAAACCGTGAAATTCAATACACCGAATATTACGGTGACAGTGACGAAACGATTCATGAGTGTGAAAGACACCTATGGAGCAAACAGTGTTGCAAAATATGAATGCATCGGGCATGTTCAAAAGAGAGTGGGCTCGCGTCTGAGAAAATTAAAATCAGAAACTAAAGGCCTGTCAGATAAAGGAAAATTAACTGATAATTTTATTGATAGGCTTCAAAACTATTATGGAATTGCTGTACGTAGCAATGTTGATAATTTAAATGCAATGCAGCAGAATGTAATTGCTGCTTTGTATCACTGCGCGTCAAATGATAAGAAACCGATGCATGATCAATGTCCGATAGGTAAAGGAAGTTGGTGCTATTTTCAGAGTGGCATGACAAATAGGAAAAATACTAGCCCAAAATATGCTGGTTTATCAAATGAGGTTTTAATTAAAATTAAACCAGTATATTTAGAATTATGTGGTTGAAAAATTTTGAGTAAATGGTTGAACACAAAAAGCAAATGAATATTTTAAAGGTATAATTTGGCAAAAAATTCTGAGAGAAGTATTCATTTCGCTCAAAACTGTAAAATTTGGATCGTATGATGAAGTTATTCAGTTCAATGAAGGATTCAAGGGCAGTTTGAAAATTTTTAATAAGATGAATATTGAAAATCCTGGTGTTTTTACTTTACGGGAGTGTGAACATTTAGACAAATGCAGAATTCGAAAATCTATACATGATGCAGATCCAAAGAAAAAGAAACGCAGAAAAATTTTAAGAGCTCTCAAAAAGAAAAAAGCTGGTGTCTTAGATGGTAAACATGGATAGCATTATAAATTTGATGCATTTTAATAATAAAGTAAGTGTTTTTCATGTAAACAGATTAGTTTAATGTTATTTTTGTCGTTTTCACAAAATGAGTTTTTATACTTTTCATTACCACAAAACGCAATATCTCAAAATATTATGCATCAATGAACCTGAAATTTTATACACATGTTTTTGAAATGCTTATACATAGAAAAAAATTATTATTTTGATTTTGTGCTGTGTAGCAATTTTTTTATAGTGCAATAAATTGACAATTGCAATGACTTGAAAATTTCAATGTTCAGAAACTCGAAATACCATAGCTTCCTTCGTAAAGTCTACATTATCAAAATAATTGTCTATTTTCTAGATAAGATTATATTCTTTATTATTCATTTTACAAAATATAGAGATATTTATGTTAATTTCAGTTATGTTTCCGGGAAAGTCTTAATTTTTGCTTATATTTGTATAAAAATCCCTTGTGACTGTAAAAATATATACTAGCAAAACTTATCTGGTGTGTTTTTCTGATTTTTAAGCCACATAAGATCATAAAATATGAATTTAAAGGCAAAATTCAGATTAAATCAAAAAATTGTCTTCGAAGGTGTACTATTACCTTAATAATTTTTCATAATTAAGAATTAGCTATTTAAAATTAGAATCAAGGCAACAAGAGCCTGGGTATTCGACAGAATGAGGAACTACCGAAACAAACATGGAGAATAAGTTATGAAAGCTCGCATTGCCATTGGACGCTGTGATCGTAAGCTAAGGAGCATTATATAGCAATGGGTGGCGAAGCAAGAGGGGGGGACGTCAGTTCGAAGACGAAATCGACTTCGAGAACACTGATATCAACGGGGAATAGAGAGTTTCATGGCTAATAATGGATATATTTTCATCTGTTTTCGTATTGTGGAAAATTAATATTTCTGTTCTTTTTTGTTAACTCCGTTGCTATCAATACACCATTTTCTCTTTTTGTTGTACATTATTTTTATTATTATATTGCGATAAATACAATATATACTTCATTTATTTTTTCAGTTGTATTCCAAGATTCATTTGAATGTGTTATTGAATTCTACTAAACAAAATAAACATGAAAATTTAAAATCTATGTATAATAATTTTCTTTCTTTTTGCGCAAATTAATAGTGATGTAACGTCATCGGAAAGTGGTGTATACATAAGATCTCACTTAAAAATATTTAAGACGAGTATCGATTTGTTTTTCTTAATTAAACCTTTCTGATTGTTGATGTTAATTGATATTATCTTTAAATATGGTAGAACAATTTTAGAACAGAATAGTTAACTTTATATAACACCAGAAAACAAAACCCAATAAGCACTCGTGCCGATTAGATTATTTCTTAAGATAACATCAACTCGAAGGCAGTCTCGATACCGTAAATTAAAGGCATCAACGTTTGGATTTTTCATAGTAAAGGCTTTTCTGGAGCTTCTTTTAATTAAAGATAAACATATTATTTTATTTAATGTGATTTGAGTATATATGATTGTTTCTCAAAGTTGAACCAATTGATATTTAGGAAGTTAAGAAACTGGCTTAGTATTTCAATTAGTAGCCTATCAATAATAGTATTTTGCTTTATATGTATTTACATATTTTTAAAAAAAATCTACCGAAGGTTATTATTAATTATATTTCATTATTATAATTAAAAGTTAAGATATATTAATGAAAATTGAATTGTAAATTTTATATATGTAATTACATAATACTAAACAATTTGAAAGTAAAACAATAAGAATTATTCTATACAGTAAATATCTATTAATCAAATTTAATTTTCTTTAATCAAATTTAATACAGCACTGCGCTGTATTAGAAATTATCATTGTCATCTATTTAATGCTATTTTCAATTTTTTCCATTCCCTTAACTATAAAGATGGTTGAAAATCATTCTGCGTCATGAGCATGGTTAAATTTATTTATTATTGTTAATCCTTTAACAAGTTTTATGACTGAAGAATTCATCTAAAAAATCATTTTTTTAAAAAAAAAAGTTTAATAAAATAGTTTAGGTAACAAAAAGTTTAATATTTCTAAGTATTTATAGTTAAATAATATATATTACTCATGTAATTGTTAACCTATTTATTAATGATTTTTCAGGTTTTTTTTTTTTTTTTTTCGATTAAGATCATTTACAAATTATTTCATTTATATATGCGAAAACAGATTTCTCGGTGCATATATTTGCTAAACCCTTTTATAGAAATATAAGGGTGTCATATATATATTGTTATTTATTCTAAATATCTATTACAATAAATTATTCGTGATTGAAAAAATCAGAGTGCTTAAAACCTAGTCTTTTTAAACATCAAAATTATTGATACATACACACGCACACATATACATATATATATATAAGGATTTCAGTTCATTATTATTTAATTTTCTAAATTTTTCTATACATAAACGCTCCTAGTGGGAAGTTCATCTTTTTAACAGATACAAATCAATTTCGGCTTTTAATTTATGAGACCACGCAGCATATATATATATATCCATGAATCAGCATTTTCTTCGTAGGGATAATTCCTATTAAACTCTTTGTCTTCAAATAAAATACCTAAAGATCCCTAAATCTAATACCACGGTATCTGAAGAACTCCTTGCATTTAATTTACAAAAAGAGAAATTTCTTCCTCTTCTGACTTAACCACGGAAGCCAGTGGACATAAATTGCCCTGCGTTTACCACTATCATGATGTATCTCTATAATGTTACAATAATAAACTCATAAAGCTCTGAAATATTTAAAGCTCCTTTATTATGCTTATTAAAAATTTAGTTTCATTAATTCATTGTTTATTACTATTATATATATATGCTTTTTAATAATTCATTATATATGTTTCATTTATTAATCGATTATAACACTTTTCGTATTTTTTTTTACATCGAGGAAATGAATCGCTAATATATATTGTATTTTAAGGAACTTATTAATTTTTCTATTTATTAAAGGTATACGAAAAATTATATATAAATAAAGAAACATGAAAAAAATAAGTAAAGCATAAATTGCTTATTAAAAGAATTGGAAATTGTAAATTGAAATGAAATATGTATTGATTCGAAAAACTCACAGAAAAGTAATAGCACTGAAGTAAGTCGCAGACACTTTGAATTATCTCGAATTATTTGATTAGTCAATTCCCATCAGTTGAATAAGAAAAAGGTTAAAGAAAATTTTATTGGTAATAAAACCAAATCAATTTTTAAGCTGAAAATTTTTTAATTGGGGCTCAAATGTCTGAAGCAAAAATCTTCAAAATATTAGTAGATGTATAACTACTTTCATAATGATCACAGCGAAAATTGATAAAAAGTATTTTAGTTTAAAATGAGAATTTAATAAAAAGAAATATTAAATTTACGCTGAGTTATCATGAGTTTTATTACCACTTTATATAGTGTACAATGTACGACTTTTGTCAAAATTCGAAAACAAGAGTTGGGATTCTTATATTCGTACATGGATAGAGAGTGCCGGATATCCTAAAAGTACTCATGATGAGGAACTGAAATTACTGAACAAAAACAATGAACTTTAAGACAATTAAGAATGAAATACCATGAAAAGATTCTTAACAAATGTAGAAACATTGCTTAAATTTACGTTTGCAATAACTGTTCAAAAGGTCCAAGCCTTTTTGAGAGGCAAAGCTGAACTCGCTCGGACATATTTTGAGATGCGCGTTTCAAAATGCTGGGTGTGATCAAAATTTCTTGAGATGAGTGGAACACATAAAAAAAAAATTAAAGCATGCCCATGGTTTTATTTCTCGTATGGCATATTATTCCGTCTACTTTAGAGCTTTATTTCCTTAATATAAGCATTCAATGACTTTTTCAGTGGAGATATGCAATGTAAAAATCTTATAAAAATAAACCCTATAAAATAATAAATTTGAAAAGTATCATATTATTCGAAAAGTCCCTCCTAGTATTTTTAAGCATATTTCTGAAAATATAAATAAATAAATTGAGCTTAGCCTCTTAGAAAAGCATACATTTCAAACATTTGTTGTTAATGTGGGTTCAAAATCTTTTTCAGCTTTATATTAGAAGTACCTTTCAACACTGGCATTGAAATAATTGTTTTAAAGTGTGCCTATTTTTATAACAAATTTACGAATCATCAGTGCGGTAACTTTTAGGACGCTATAATTTTTTTTTAAATACAAGCAATAACTCAACCATTCAAAACTCAAATTTTCATCACTCACAATACCACTAGTGTATGGCTGACACCCAACGTGTGTTGGCCTTTTTTCATTTAATTGCTTCTATGATACATAAAAAATAATAAATAATATCTTTGATGATTTTTTTCAAATGCTAACCCCAATTAATCTGATTGCTCTTTACACACGTTAAAATACGATATTTTAAATAACCATTTTACACACATATAATGTAAATCCTCAGTATCAGTAGTCATAGAATAAGAGCAATTTAAGCAAATAAACATCATTAAATAACTATTTAAAAAGTTTATAGTTAGTTCTTGTAATGTGAGTAGATTTATAATTAATTTTAAAATATTCCATTTAAGAATGTTATGATTCCCAATATAAAATCTTCAAAGTCATTAGGGTCAACTAAACCATCAATAATAGTCCACTTATTTAATATGCTTTGCCCTTTTTGGCTAAGATTTATTCACTTTTATTCTGCTAAATGAACTTCATTCAGTTGCTAATTAAAAAGGTTTTTGATAACTCCTGTAGACCAATAATTAATTTCAAAATATTCTATTTAATAATGTTGATTCCCAACTCAGTAATATAAATTCTCCAGTAAGTAGGAACCAGTCAAAACATTGATAACAAGAGGAAATCTTCCATTTATTTAAAATTCTTTGCCCTTTTTGGTTAGGATTCATACCCTTCTATTCTAAATCACAATTGGAACACAGCCTTCTGTTCAAAGTATCATTTATAAAGCCATTATCTTTTAATTAAAGGTAAACAAAGACAGTCCTGTCCACCAGAATCATGGTGGAATCGCAAGCGATGATAAAAATGTGCAGCAAAGACGCTGAAGCAGACCACCAACTCATTATAAGTGACAAGGAGTTGAGCTCCGTAAGACTACTTGAATTAATTAACTAAGTTTACTTTGCTCTGGTTCCTAATCCCTGACAAAGTTTCTTTAATCCTTGGACAAAGTTGGTTCCCTCTCTCCTCGAGACCAAATAGAGATAGCGAACGATTCTTCGGGAAGGAGTTCGTAAGCAACTTTGTCGAGTTTGTATGCTCAGATTACGGTTGGGTTGAAATTTTTATACAGGCTATTTAAGCCTTTGCAAGCAAAAGTAATTTTTTTTTACATTTTTACGGAATCTTCCTCGGTTTCTTCTTTTAGAGACTGTGTTGGGTTTCTGAGGGAAATTACTGAGTTTTCAGTGATAGAAAAGTTAATCAGGGTAATTGCGTAAGGATAAGGCAGAAGTGATGAATAAATGTTTAGAGAGTTTGGAAATGAAAAATATTTGTTCGGTAAAATTAAATTGAATTGAATTTTCTGTGAGTATTTTTGCCCCTTATAGTGGTTATTTAAAAAAAAAGGTGTGTGTTTTTTCATCAAAGGTTTATGAATGGGATTTTATCTCTTTTTTGATTTAATTTGTTTTAATTTCAAAAGATTAATACATCGCAAGCTTTTTAAAACTAAATATCAACTTTTTTTCATACTTGATGCTCAAAATTGAAGAAATTATGGATACCAATCAGTCTTTCCTGAGAGAGAGTTTTTCATTTTATATTATAAAATGTACAAAAAGCTAGTCTCTAAAATGCTCTAAAATTAGGCAGTAATCTACCATACCATCATCAATAAATGAGTAATTTTTAAATTTAAAATGTTTTGTTTAAACGAATGCCAAGTCACATAATGTGTTACAAATCTTATTTACTTCTAGCTACGATTGCTCAAGCGAGGAAACAAAGGAAATAAATTAAGACATTTGACCTAAATCAACTTAAAGGGTTGAAAAATCGAGTTCAAAGAAAATTTGAAAACAGATGTATATTTTTCATGCATTTATTCTACATTTCAAAATAATTATCCATATACCTTATAATTATTATTAAAAAAAATAGGAACTATTCGAATTTCAGGAAGTCTGAGCGCAATATTCTTTTCAAATATGAGTACGCATTTGCTTCAAGAAATTTGTTACATATTCTAGATCGTTTAATGAAATACTTTAAATTTCTTAATTGCACTTAAATTATGCTTTTAAGTTTGCCGAGTGGTCATAGTCGTGAACGTTTCGGAGACACGCGGCCGGCGTTGTTTTTGTTGAGTTACGAATCTGAGTCCTAATTCCTCTTATACCCGCTGTGTAGAGAGGTTCAGGCACGCTAAATATATCAAGACTCTAAGTGTTCCCGTTGGTGCGGTGTATAAGTTTGGAGAGGGGTGCTAGCTCAGGTGTCATCCTCGTCACTTGACCAACATTCAAAATTTCGAGGTCCATAGCCTGTGGTCCTTGTGTTGCTTCTCAGTACGACATTAGCAAACAATTGCACGTCGCATCGATTTGATAGAATTTGCTTCTATACAAAGCTTAAAAAATGAAAAGTTTCGTAACTGCCAAAGCTTTAAAACTATACACATACTCACACGTTTTTTTTAAAGTATTTCCATAACACGGCACAGAGTAATTGATTTCCTAGTATATAATGTAGATAATTTTGTAGCGAGATACGAACCACACACTAACAGGAATATACTAAGTTCACAAATCGAGGAAACATAATAATAAGTTGCATCGTGAATAATATTTCAATGTTTCAACTAAATCTAATTTTTCATTACACCGGTCTTTATTATTATCTCTTTCGGCAATATACTTATAACGAAATCCTGAAGCTGATTCATAAAGGAGGAATAACAAACATTAATCCAAGTCTCTCGAAAATAGAAACTCGTATATCTCATATCTTACATATTATTCGTAAGAATGCTAACTTTGATATATGGACTTGCAGTCCCTCTAGAATAGCTTTCTGGGTCCACCCTTAATTGCAGTGATTAATATTGCCTTTCTTAATAACATGGAACTTCGTTTCTGACATGAACTATATAAGAATTTTCAACATTATGAATCTTTGCGAAGATAATTAAGGTTCTTGATTCATATAGAAATTTTGATCTTTGTGTAATGGTCAAACTTTTACGCACAACTTAAAGTAATTTATTTAGTCTAGTTAAACAGCATAGGGGGGAATTTAGTACAACTAGCAAGTTTATTTTTGGATTTTAGTTAGGTACTGAAAATATAGTTAAAGTATTTCTAAATTATCTTGTGGTATGATTAAGAACTTAATATTTCGTTTTGATTAATAATGAGAAAATTTATTTTATTATCTAATAAACTTATATTTCTTATTACACTAGTGAAAAATAAAATTAACAATAATTTTGGTTGGTTTAAATTAACACATCGTCATTTGATTGGTTGGAATAAACGTAAGAGGCTAGTAATTTTGACAGATGGTTAAAATACGAATATAATACCTAATCCGGTACAGGTCTTTCTTAACTTACACACTGTGGAAGAACTTACTCAATTTCGCTTATCATGCCTCATTATTCTATACAATTTTCAATGGAATCAATGATGTCACTTAAGTTTCATCGTGTGGAGAATGACGTTAAATATGTCAGGACTCAAAGCTTTCTAGTTGGAATTGTGTGGAAGTTGAGAGAGAGGAGAAGGGGCTGTTCAGGTTCCCCTCTTTGTTTTGATTGGGGTTCAAAATTTTGAGAACTGTTACCAATAACTTTCGTGTTGCTTATAAGTGCGAAGCTAATACCTGAAAGCTAGTCAAAAAGTACCTGTTTGTGATAAAAGATGATGTTGCCAAGTATGTATAACCAGTGTGTTCTGCAATCTGTTAAGTGGTGCCGAAACATTCTGCTTCATTGTATGGTTTTGATTTCTGTCGCGTCCAAATAACTTAGATTCATCATTATACTCGTACACCGGAAACCAAGCAACAATCAAAGCAATGGGTCACATCCAGTGAATCTTATCCAAAGAAGGCGAAAACAGTTTTATCAATTGAAACGCTTATGACAACGATTTTTTGGGAGGTATAATGGGCGTCAAACTCACAGACTTCTTAAGAAAAAAAAAAGAAAATGATATGTAAAAGAAAAATTTCAAGGAAATCTACCACCCCTATTTTCCATTCCTAAAAAGGGTACTTTTTGAGCCCCCTCTCGTGAATAGTCAATCACTTAAAAACTCACCATTTTAAAGGAATCACGTAACTACTTGGCTGCTGCAGACACAATAATGAACGCTACTGAGATTTTCAAACGGAAATGATCAAGATAAAATTACAAGAAATCATATTAATTCCAGTATAGTAACATTAAATTGTTTTTATATTTCACTACGGAAGGATTGAAAATTAAATAACTTTAATTTTTCTAACTAATAACTTCCTTTTTTAGCATTTATACTGTAGTTCATAATTACGAGGTCAACTACCTACTGGTCAGGGAAGGTGCTACTTTAATTTACAACAAATTTTTATTTTTATTTTTAATAATAACGCATATTTCAAATTATATGTCTTTCTATATATCAAAATATATATAGATAAAATATATTTTATTTCTTTGATCTTAGTGTTGAATACAATAACATTCAGTTTATTCTGAAGAGAAGATGAAGGTGTTCCAGACAAATGATTGTAGGGTAAGCATTGTTTTTACAAATTTAATGTAATGAGAATATATATATTCTGCCTTTATTTACCCACAAACATGACGTTTGGAAGTGAAAATTTGTTATAATTCAAAAATTATGTTTTGACCAGTTTGGGGATAATAAACACAGCCATCTTTTGGAGAGAGACTCAACAGATATTAAGTTCTAGTTAACAGACTGATTTCTGATTAATATTTTTGCATCACGTTTTTTAAGCAGAGAAATTAAATTTCCTTTGCTATATTCACCATAAAAAGGAGCAGAAATGATTTCAACTTATGAGAATTTTGTTAAAAAAACAAAACTTTTTTTCAGTTGCCGATTAATATTTGGTGACTGCAAATGAAATTTGAATTATGTAGAGCTGAAAGTTTGTTCAAGATCAGATAATTTATATAATAAAGATAAAAACAGTATTAATATACGCTTATAAAATTCTAAAACGTAAATACGAACTTTTTTTAGAATCCTTAATTTAAAAAAGAAAAGTTGAGGGAAGCCTAATTTTAAAAAAAAGAATCGGATAACAAAACATGATATATATCGGGATATTTTACTTCATACGATATTTCCTTTTTTATGAATTACTTTTTATTCCAGTTAAGTATTCCATTCATTTCCTTTTCCAAATAAACTTTAAGTATTATCGTGTCTAAAAATGCCTAGTGCTCAATTATTTATTAAATAAGTGATGATAAATTAATCTACACAGTTTCCTTCACACTTCATCATACACACGTTAATACCTAAGCCAATGTATTAGTATATTTATACATATTTTTAATATATTTATAAGGTACAGATTTCTCTAGGTCAAAAGTAGAAATTTAGGAGAAGTATTGATTACACAGCAGTTTGGCAATTTCGCCAGCCTAAATACATACAATAAAAAAAGAAAGAACAATGAAAGGCCTCTTTCATATTGCAAACGGAACTTGTAAGAATTTAGTAAAAGTATGCGAGTTTGTTTTTCCTCCATAAATATTCTCTGGATTCAATTACAGCACAGGTACTTAGTAAGAATTTTTTTCCCCCTCCATTTTTTTTTCTTCCCTAACCAAATAGCTGTATTTTATGGAGTAAATTTCCTAGCGAGTAAGAACTACGGCTAAATGGCCTTACTACCTCTGTTTTTCTTCAAAGTCCAAGAAAGTATCGATTGAAGTTGTTTTACATGAATGAAAATTCCACTAAGGCTTCTGAATAATTTAAAACCAATTCCAAAAGCAATAGTCGTCGTTCTAAAAACTCACAAACAAATAAACAAATAATACAGCGTTCATTTAAAGCTAACTCTTTGACTAGAAACCCGAGTATTGGATCGCTGAGCAAGAAAAGAATCTTAACCAGTTTTCATTCAATAACCCAATCAGTTTTTGTTGCAGAGACCCACTGACCCCAATAAAGCCGAGTTCTATTATCAAGGACCTAAAGCGTAAAGAAAAGAAAGCGCATAAACATCAATTTCATGTATTCGAAAGCAATTTTTGCTTTGTTTTGCTTACATCTCATCAAGCGGAGATTCTCCTGGAAGAGGAGTGGAGTCGTGACATTCTCCTTATCGCTCCACGGAGATCTCCCGGGTCTTAAAGCAAAAGTGCATTTTTCAATTTATCCTGTATCCCTTATACAAAGGAAAAACTGGGTGTCGGGGGGGTCTAGAGGGAAGGGATGGTAAAATCTCTTTAAAAAGATAAATTCACGTGAACTTTCCACTCTTGCGATTCTTTCTTCGCGTTGTTGCTGAAGACCAAAAATAAAAACCGGAGAAGATACAGAAAAAAAAAATAGAGAAAGAATATAAGGCTTTCATCTTTTAAGCTAAGACATTTTCCTCGGCAAAAGCCCATCAGCCGTATAGAATCAACATTTCGGACCAAAAGTTAGAAGAAAAGGGGATGGTGGAGGAGGGGTTGAGAAGAGGGTTGGATGAAGAAAAGAAAAAAATAAATAAATAAATAAAAAGGACAAGCCTTTTAAAGAGAATCTCGCAATCCGTTACTTAGGATCTCTCGTGTTCGTGGGTCCGGAAACCCGCTTTAAAGAATAAAGCTTTATCTAAACCAACACTTTGTCCGTTATTTTGAGGTCACCCTTTGTCTTGTTTTGGCTTAAATTTTGAGATCGGAGTTAGACCACGGAGATTAAGATGGAAAGTGGTATGAGACTCGTTGAAGGGTCATTGACAACATGTGGTTTTGACACATGTAGAATGACAAGACTGTAAAAACTATACCCTTTAAGAAAAACGACTTAGAAATTATTTTATAATACCTCCCAATGATTTTTTTTCTTTAGAAACTCATAATGAAATGCTAATCACTCGTTAAATTAAATTGTAAAATATATTACACAATTATTGATTATTAATTTTTTTCGATTGTATTTTCTTTAATATTTTTGTTCTTTTGAGCAAATATCGTAGCATTTTTAAATAAGTGAAATAAATCAGTTACGGTTATCTGAAACTGAGATACATTTTTCGACGTGTTTAAAAGCTTTCATACATATATCTCTACACTGCTTTCTAAAAACTATCTTTCAGTCGCAAAAAATAATATTTTTTTGCATATTCAGTGATCTGTTTTTTT